>LPNX011210019.1:0-44982 GCA_001517045.1 Pseudotsuga menziesii | reverse complement strand
TTGTTATTTTCATGATAAAACAAAATTTTATATCAAGTTTAATTTGTTCTATTTCATCAATGGTTTGCAGTTTCATATCAATACAAAGGAGCTAGACAATAAGGATCTTGCTTTCCTCTATCACATTCAGGCGTGCACCTCAGTTGGGGATCTCAGCTTGCCTCTGGTTCAGGAATTCCAGAAGCATCTGCTCAAAACCTTCTTCAATGGACATTAGGTTCACAATGAAAGTGTCAGCCATCAACAGAGCAGAAATAGAAAAATAAACTGCATTACTGTAACAGCCATGAGTCTAACAGCGATTATGGGTCCATTATTGGTTCTTGGAACCTTCTTCATTTAAAATGATGGCTGGTTGTACTGGTTGATGCTTTCATTTATATGTAACAAATACTTGTAAGAGTGCTCCTGATTTTTATTTCTGATTTTTATTGTAAGAGTGCTCCTGAATAGCGTTGGGATCTCCATAAATTCTTCTTTGGCACAGAGTATATATATTTGTTCCCCATTCAACTTTCTCAACATTGGCACACTTTAATGTTGCATTTTTTTTCTCGCTTACCCGCTAACAATTACCTTCACGGCGTATTATTGCACCTTGCTTGGGGCAATTGCTAGTTTATTTTCAAATACTCGACGCTAGTCCAGTGGCATTTAGGCGGTGATTATCCCAGAAATTCAACGCATCCAATGCCCACCGCTTTCGAATGAATCCAGGGAACATTACGCTTCTCCAAAAGACTGACTTCCACTTCAATTCATCGGGCATTCCGTCTGCAGTCTCGCTTGAGGTTCCGCTACTGAAAACACTAGTTCGGGCCCCTCGGACCCTGATAAATATAGTTGCCCCACCCACCATCTCACTAATTGACTTACTATGTTGGTGAACGATGCACAAGGGTCACCCAGCGATCAAGCAATTGCGTTATCAGGGGCCACCAGCGACCTACCGTCAACAGCTGGGGGGGCAGGCCCTTCATTTCTTTCTTTCCATCGACCGTCCACTTTGATTGGGGTTCGCATTCATCATCAGCTCCGTCTACTTTCGAGGTCCAAGTCTATTCCCGCGGGGGTTTATTTTCCCTTTGACTGCCGAGTCCGAGCGAGTAAGGCCGAGTTTGGGTCGAGTATTAGCGAGCTGCGCTAGTTCCACACGTTTCCCGAGATGGCGCGAATTCTGAACGAGTCTTCTACGAGTAACCGGTTCAGGGGTTGACTCGTCCTTACTTGCAGGTACTCGCGAGTATGGGATGAGTGGTGCTTCATTGGTTCAATCCCAGCCCGATTTCAAGTCATATTTTGAAAAGTTGGATGCCCAACCCAGTTTATTTGTGTGCTGCAAATGAGTTGTTTTTACACCAAAATTTCAGACTATGAAACACAAGATGAACATAACATTTTCCAGGCAGAAATTTAAATACAAAGTGCACACCATGAAAATTTCAGACAGTAGTTTTCGGCAAAATTGCCTAGGGAAAACCCAGAATGGGAAAACCTGTTATGAGAGAAAGATTGTGATTTTATTTCTCAGAATGAAAGGTACAGCAAAATAATAAAATTTCCAAGATGCACTTATCTCCACCAGCAACTCAGTAGACTGCCTCGAATTCTGTGCAAATGCTGCCTCAAAATTTGTGCAAGCAAAATCTGGAAAATTGTGCCAATAAATGCAGAGTACGACCTGTCTGAACCAGTTTATACGGACCTCAATTTTCATGCCCAGAACAGTCACTTCTCAGAAATCGTGCCCACTGATCCATTTAACAGCTGCCTTGAATTTTGTGCCTAAATGTCTCGAAATTTGTGCCTAAAAATTCTGGGAAATCATGCCCACACTGTACGAATTCAGCAATAAATGCTGCTGTACAGTCCCTCAATTTGCATGCTCCCTGTCAGGAAATTTATGCTGTAACTTTCTCCTTGGAATTTGTGCTGATTAAATGCTGAAGTTGGCTGCCTCAAAATGTGTGCCGAACCTTTCCTTTTATTGCTACGTCCTGCTGCTCTTCTTCTCCAGAAGTCGACTTCTCTCTCAAACACTCATTCAAGCAAATTTAATGAAACGCCTTCCCTTGCCTTTTTGTTTGGTTGCTTGGGGTAAGTGAAAAGACATCTAATCCAAGGGCCCACATTGACTTAAATGGATAGGTGAAAATAAATGCACATTTAATTCTTATTGAATATTAATTTCACTCACCTCACTTAAATTTATCAAAAAGACACTTTAATCTCTAAAGTGTAATTAAATGCTTATCACAAGTCATTTAATGCAAGGGTCACTTATATCCCCCTTTCCTAGTGACTTAGGCAAAATCACCTAGGGGAACAGCTTTCAAGGTACAAATTTTTAACAAAATCTCTATGTCAGCTTCACTGCAAAATAGCTAATAACTTCAAAACTATCAACCATTTTAAGTCCACTTCGTGATATGAGAAAAATGCTCTCAATCCAAATACAAAGGAGATCAGACCTGAGTAACTTACCAGGATTCACTTCTAAAAATATGAAGGAATTTGGTGTAAAATAATTTATTGATTTTACACCAACTTGGTGCTTGTGACCCTGTTATATCTTCCTATTTACAATATAAACTAAAAAATTTCAACAGTTAGAATAACCAAAATGTTCATCTCCAACCATTCTAAGGTGAGGGAACTAATACTTCAGTGTTATTAAGTTGATTGTCCTACACTGAAGTTGATATTTAAATGCAAAACTTTACATATTGCACACCCAAATGCTTGCTAGAGCATAGCTCTATAAGAAACTCAGTGGGGTAAGTTCAGAAATTAGAGCAAAGCAATGTTTCACAGAGGACATGTGCCTAAGGGTCCAGTTTGTGTCCCCTGTGTGTCCTACAATGCAAAATACTCACATAAGTAACTGTAAAACAAAGAACAACTATGAAAACATTCTGAACTGTGCACATCTGAGACTCCATATTGTACTATGTATTTATAAAAGTACAACATTGGTGGAGAGCGATCATATCTGACCAAGTCTTCTAGGGTTACAATTAGAAAATACATATTTAGGTAATTGATCATCTTTGACCAAGTCACCTGTAAAATATTTACAAGGAGGTAGGTAAACCACAAAAAATAGAATACAAAAATAATAAAAATTACGACACATTCGCCATTTGGACCAAGTCCATAGGAACTAGGGCCCAAGTCTCATCAATTCCTCCATGCTGACAGGAAATAGTCCTCGATTTCTAAGGATTGTACTCGCTTTCCAGCAAAGGACATCATAGTCTGTAGGAGCCAAGTGTTGACTAGATTGGCAGGCCAGAGTATTGGCAGGAGATAGTCTGCTGAAATGTGAGTGTAGTGTGCAGCTTGACAATTGGATGAATAGATGTCATCCCTGTTGAAGAACCAAGCTGACAGTGGGCTGTTGACACACATAAGCAAAACAGATAACCTCCATATCCTTGGGATGAGGTGAACCATGAACAGGGGTGCCCTAAGTTCCTAACTTCCTAAGAAGCATCTAACTCATTCTTCTTTGTAGTTGAAGTGAGTAAAGCAATGTCTGAAGCAGGAAGGATACTAGGTTTTTGACTCAGTGTTTAAAGGGGCACTTCCCTGCTGAAATGTTAAACATATGGAGGAGGCTACTGCAAGTTGAGAGGGATGAACACCAGAATAGAAGAAAGAGTTCCCTATTTGTAGCAATTTACTTGTTTAATAGCTTGTTGTGCAGACTGAGTCCAAGAAGAGGTCAGTTGGTAGCTCTTACACTCCTTGTGAAGCCTGCAGCTGTTGCAATAACCATCATACTGTACCCTTCGGTCAAACTGGTAGAGCTTGCCAAGAATCATGTCACAACAATCCAAAGATGTAACATCACAGTCCACTGGATCAATGAAAAGTCTCAATAGAAAAGTGACAGAACACTCAGAGGTGAGGTGTCGATGAACCTGCTTCCTTAACCCATTCAAGATGATATGGTTGTGGATGTAGTGTGGTAGGGAGCTGGTGTGAGTCAGCTAATTGTTGAGAAACCAAGTTCTTTTGGCTTCCATTTCCCATGATCAATTGTCCAAATTTTCACTCAATTTGGAAATTCTGAGTGAAGGGAGCTTCTTTCTTGTGGTCAATACAATCTTTGTCCATCAGGACCAGCAAAAGGTGAGAGGAGTCAAAATAATGGAAATCAGGCTTTTAATGTTGTTCCTTAAGGTTAGGGTTCTTCAATTCCCTCTGTTGGAGTTCAGCAAGGATAACTTTGACTTTTTTCTCCTGCAAAGTGCAATATTCATCATCATAGTGACCAACCACATACGATAAGAACAGTATTTCTTCTTCCCTTGGCTGATGGGGTAGGTTGTCTCTTGATTGAAACAAAAATATTTGAAAGAGAAAAGGAAGAAAGACCCTTTGTCTAATAAGGGTTGTGAAGACTGCTTAGCAGCCTAAGAAGTGTTAAGAAACTTAGTCTCAATCTTGGGAGTAAGTTGAAAGGCACAATCCAATGAAGAAGTTGGGAAGAGTTCTAGTTCTGTTCTGATGTGAGAAAGCAAACCAGAGATAAACTTAATGCAAAAGGTACCTTCAATATCCCTTACCTCAAGTTTGATGGACAATTGAAGACCTCAATGAATTGTTAGATGCTCTATCCAAAGACCTCCCTGATTCACAACGACCACAACATTACATCCTTGTACCTAATGGGTAAAACCTCCTGCAAGCAATAGCCTTGAAGCCATCCCAAGTGTCGATCAAAGGTTGGTTTGTGGTTGTGAGGTGTTGGGTGTGTATCTTCCACTAGGTGAGGGCTTGCTCCTACATATATGTCTCAGTTACAAGGATCTTCTGAGCATTTAGAAGAGTAGAGTAAGACTAGATATAGGCCTCCAAACTACAAAGCCAGGAATCGAGCTTGTCCCCATTCAAAGCTCCATCAAACTTAAGGATAGAGATTTTGGAGTACAACTTAAAGAACCACTAAACAATGGGGATACTCGAAGGTATATTCTGATTTCTAGTTTGGGGTTGTTGTTGGAGGGATTGTTACATG
This sequence comes from Pseudotsuga menziesii, assembly GCA_001517045.1. Lineage (NCBI taxonomy): Eukaryota > Viridiplantae > Streptophyta > Pinopsida > Pinales > Pinaceae > Pseudotsuga > Pseudotsuga menziesii. The sequence continues at coordinate 39,956 of LPNX011210019.1, read as the reverse complement.
AACTACTTGTTGATGAAATTGTCATTGATGCCAACATGGACTTGCAGTGGCCCCACAAGGTCATCATTGATGCCACCAAGTCCCACCTGCAGTACCTTGGATCCCTTATTGAATGGGTTTGTGCCTTGAAGCACCTTGTACCCAGTTGACAAGGTCCCTGTACCCACAAGACTGGATCTTGATGCCACCACCTTGCTGAAGAGGTTGAAGACACTGCTGATGGTGTTAAAGACCTTGAAGATGGCCCTGAAGCCTTGATGGATGATGGAGAAACCCTAGATGGATTGGAGAAGCATTAATGACCCATTCTGTGGTCATTCATGCTCGGATGGTATCATGGTACCCCATGGAAAGACCTAGCTATCCCACAGGTAATATCATGCTAGATCTTGACCCTTGGGGGTCTCCTAGTGTGGCTGAGATGGTTAAAGAAGCCTATGAAGCCCCTTGCTTGACGAAGAAGCCCATGAAGACTTGGAACCTCTAATGAAGACCTTGATGCCCTTGCAAAGGTAATGGAGCCCACTTAACATTGTTAGATGACATGCTTGAAGCCCATGATGGCACCTTGCACATGGTATAGAAATTCCTAGTGGCTTGATGCAACCCTATGATGATGTGGTGGATAAAATAATAAAAATACATGACACCCTAATGGTAAGAAGGTTGACAATTCAAAGTCTTTGGCGTCCTGAACAAATTGAAGATTTTAAGCGTATTGGACCATGGGATTGCAAATAAACCCATCATGGGGAGATAGCCCTTGTCATGTTGTTTCCAACGGTAGGTGGCACGTCACGTGGTTCCTCGTGGTTGATGAGATATTAATTTTTGAAGATGACAAAACAAATTTACGCCATCTTGTAGGGGCAGCCGACCAAACAAAAGATTTTTTTTTAAATTAAAAATTAAAAAATTGACATGTCGGCTCCATAAAATTATGAGAAATGTGTATAAATAAGAGCCTCGCATCCTCATTTTTGCAAGAGGAATTTCGGTGGAGATTGAGCTCTGAGATTTTCGGAATATGACAGAGAAGAGGAGCAGCAGTAACACAGACCCGAATTGCAGCAGTCAACAGAAGTCAATTTTTTTTTTGGTTGTTTTGATTTTGTTTTTGCACCAGCAGAGGGTTTCCACAGTCCGAATTTTGCAGCAGCAGAGGGTTCAAAACAGTCCAAAATCAGCAGCAGCGGTGTAAAGGAGCAGCAGCAGAGAAAGGGTGAAAAATATTTTTTTTTGCTCTTTCTCCTTTAATATTTCGGATCAGTCACTGAGGTAAATTCGTGTGGAGCAGTCCAAGCCAAGAAACAGTCCCGAATTTCCTTTTGGTGGTTTATGACAGTCCTATCTTGTGACTTGTCTTGGGATATTTTAACATATGAAAACAGTCTGAATTGTGCAACAGCAGATGGAGGTGAGTTGGTGACATTCCTTCTTAGCAAGGTCTGATTTTTTTTTTTATCAGCATAAACACAGTCATGCAAACAGTCCTAGTTTAATGCAAATCCGAGGTTGATACACAGTCCAGTTTTTGGACTTGATTTGGATCTTCCACATACACACTCAGCCCGAGTTTTGATAGGGAGCTTGCAAGCAAATAAACAGCCCAAAGTTTGACTGGGTTGAGGGTTTCCACATTCATTCCACAGTTCCGAATTGGCAGCCCATGCATTAAGTGTTGAAGTTCACTAAGGCAGCCGAGGAGTGAAGGATGTATCTCTGAGTTTTGAATAGTCACTGAGGCAACGAGCTAAGGAGGATTAGAAGGAGCAGCAGGCATAAGTTTGAAGTCTGAAGATTTGTAGCAGTCCTACAGTAGTTAAGTCATGCAACTACAGAAGAGAATCAGTAGAGTGACAAGATACAGAGATGATACCTTGCTGACCTATGATACCATGTTGACCTATGATGACATATAGACCTTGGTGCAGAATGATATGACAGAAATAGTAGATTGGATTGATGTGACAAGTAGTGTGACAGGTTGACAAGCAGTGGCTTATGTTAGTGACAGCTTGATAGTGATTTGACAGTGACTTGACGTGATCAGTGAAGAGCAGAACAGTTGACAAAGATAAATGATTGAATTTGCTGTGGCTACAATGGTGATAAAGGCATGTGATGCTTACACATTGATATGAGCATGATGCATATGAAGTTGTTGTGTTTGAGAAGACTTATTGTGACCAAACTTTTGGCATAATATCAGAGCACACTCAATATGCCCTTGATGACTGACATATCTTTGTAGACATGAGAAGACCTAGATGAACAAATTCCCTGATGACTTGGCATGAGGACTATGAGCAGACTCTTGAGAGCAGGTGTTCATGAGCATCGGACAAGTTCAGTGTTGATTAACAAGCAAAGGACAGATCAAATACATATGGCAGTGTTGATGAACAGTGTGATGATGATGAGAGTGATGAGTAGAAGAGTGTTGCAGCAGTAGATGACCAGCAGTAGTGATGTTTAATATGACCGTGATGACGTGGACAGAAAGATGATGTGGCAGTGAGCGCATTTGATAGTGATATGTATGTGTGATGAATATGATGACACAGTGAGCTGTAATTGTAAAAGCAAGCTTGTCTTGCTTTTGAGGTTAGGATCCCTCAAACCCTTCTTAGCAGAGTCTAAGAAAACTAGGCAGGGTCCTGGATGAAGAGTAGGTGCTCTTTGTATCAGTAGGTGCCGATTTTACCTCACGGTTGTAGCCGTTCCAAAACAAATACAAAAAGATTACAAAATCATTTGGTGTTGTGTTCTTTTGTGCTATGGTCCTAGTTATGACTTCATGATTCAAATGCTTATGATTTATAAATGATGAAGCAATAGATGATTATGAAATGATTATGCAAATGACAGAATAATGCATTGATGAGTTAGTTGTTGATTGTTAAAATTGAAAAAGTAATAAAGACTGCACACACAGATTCACACCCCCCTCTCTGTGTGCCTAGTGTGTCTAACACTACTATAAGGTTTGTGGTCACCAGCGACTAGAATATGGTCAACATATCTTACATACCTTTGGCTTGAAACTTCTTGTATTGTTGTCATTGTGCAACAAGTTGGTTTATCAAGAGTTGGTTCTTTTAATGTTCTTGCTCTTGCATTTTCTCTTCTAGGAGTTGAGTGAGAGTGGAGTCTTAAAGGTCATCAGTCTTTGTAAGAGTTATGGGAGCCATGATGCAGTTCAAAAAGACAATCTGTGTTGACTTTAAATCAAAAAGTAGCAAACCACAAGTTGCAGTGTTCGCATGGACCCCGCAAGTGTCATGAGTATAATCCGTGATATCATAAGTCTGATCTACAGGTCAGATTTCTATCCAAAATCTTGCGAAACAAGTGTGACAGAAGTCACAGATACTCATAGCAGTACAAATCACAAACTGACAAAAACCATGAGTACAAAAAAAATTGCAAATTTTTTGTGTAATAATGTGGAAATGCCTAAATTTTGAGAGATAGATCCAAGCAATAATGGGTTAGCTCTATCTGAAGAGCCTAAAATCAAGATAAGAGGGTGTTGGTGCACTTATAAACTACTCAAACTACTTGAAGTTAAGAGCTCAAGGAAAAGTCTAGGTGGGAAGAATCCCAAGGAGGCTAGAATTGTAGAACTCTGAAAACGCTTTGATATTTAGGCTTCAATACCAATTGACATCAGCACAATAAGAACAATGCAAAATACTCACATAGAAGGAAGGACACCAAAGTGCAAGTATGCAAGCATACGAAAAGATTGCCAAACTGTACACATTTGTACCCTATATTATATTATGTATTTATCAAAGTACAAAATTGGTGGAAAGCAATCATATTTGACCAAGTCTCCTAGAGTTACAATTATAGAATGCGTATTTAGGTAAGTTATCATCTTTGATCAAGTCACATATCAAGTGTTTACAGTGAGGTAGGTAAACTAGAAAACATATAGTACAAAAGGAATAAAATACAAATATAATACATATTCAGACAAAGTACACTTGGAACTAAGGACAAAGCCTCATCATAGTTGCAAGAACATCGCCCAATCCCATGAGGGATGCTCGAGCAAACAAGGCTAGACATCTCCCGAAAAGAAAAGAAAAATCAATATATTGGCCCTGTTGTCCGCCGATTGCACACCAATAGCAGAAATCTTTCGAAAGCTGTCTCCTCACTTAGGAAAGTGAGAGAGGTGTGACCTTGGGGGCAAGCACAAAGCCAGGTACTGTCACCCACTCCTAACTCCTCCGTTTAGGCTAACTCCTAACAAAGCCAAGGGGCTTAGTCCCTAACAAAGAGTTTTCTATGGCTCAATGTGTTTAAGTTAAGTTTTAATGTTTGTATGATACAGATGGGTGTGTTTAGGAGTTATTATGATGAAAGATGATTATAATTATAAAAATTTGAACACAAGACAAAGGCAATCCACATTGCTGCACTGGATTAAAAGATGAACAATTATATCAAGAACTTGTAAGAAATAAAAGTGCATTCACAAATAAAAATCTTATAAATAAAAGGACAAATGGTCCAGATTAATAATAACACATGAAAAGAGAGACCAGTGCCTTGTGGAGTCAGCGCTCTGCAATGCTTGAAAAATAATCAAAGATACAAATCTTGAAATAAAGCTAGTGGATATGTTATGCGAGTGCTCTTGGTACGTTTTAAAATGTTTTAATGGTCTTGTTTATTATGGCTTTGAAACAAAAAAGGTATCAGCGACCAACCGGGAATGTGTTCAAAGTCATTCCGTTCTAGAAATGTCGGCCCGTCCAGTATCTCGGGCTGGTGTCCTGGAGGATTGACCAGCTAGCCGTGACCCTAAGACAACGGGGAGTTTCGGCGCCCTTACTGAGAATAGACTTGAATGCTTTCTACAACGCCGGTGCGTTGGTTATGGGTAAAAATTTTATTAAGTTGTTATTGCGATCTTAGCAAGTCCGTTCACCGTTCTGAATACGAGTCCAACTATGACAGTCGGCAGAGCATATTAGGTGAAGGATATCAACGAAGTAAATTAATTAGAGGGGAATGTGAGTTGAAAGATTTTATTAAAAGAATTAATTAAACCCTCCAACAGAGAGCGCTCTTAACTTTGTCTTATGACAAAAGTTCAAGAGTCTTATCTATCTATTTGCCTAAGTGCAAGGATGATGCAAAAATTAACATGCTCTCCGACAAAGAGTGCTCTTGACTTGCATTTCGGCAAGTTCAAAAGACTTAGAAATTTATTAAAGTTAAAAAAAGCAAAATACATAGAAAAACTGAAAAAATTAAACAAACTCTCCGATAGAGAGCACTCTTGATCCACCTTACGGTGAGATTCAAGAGATTTTGGTTCTTTTTAAATTTTGCAATATTATATCAAATGACAATAAACAAAATTTAAACTAAGTAAGTAATGAAATAAGAAACTTTTTCTTTTTTCAACTTTATGAAAGCAAACTTCTAAGAAATAAAACTACTCTTTCATATTCTACTTTAGCAAATTATTAAGCAAAACATGAAAATAAAAGAGACGATACAAGTTTCCCCCAAATGGGGGAAGAAGGGTGTGGGAGCCTTTATCCCACTTGCTCTTTATTATTTTTTACAAAGCTCTTGAAGTTGGGACTCCTTTGTGATTGAGAAGGTCTTCAATGCAACCTAGAGAAAGGGGATGAAGAAGGGGGAAAGAGGAATGTTTTTTAGAGCTTGAAACTTCAATTTTTTGCCAGCATTTCCACTTAACTTGTCATGAAAAGTGAAAAACCAGCGAGCTATTTTCCTGTAAAACAGTGGATTAGACAATAAAGTACACTAAAATTTTACAATTAGTACTTGTGCAAAGATAGGACTTTTATGCTACTTCAAGTACTAAAACTAAGCAAAGCTAGATCTAAACTTTCGTGAGATAAACTTTTAGGCAAAGGAAGCTCTTAGATCTATATAACAAGAAATAGAAAAGATGATAATTAACACTTAGATCTACTTGTTATGAAACAAAACCAAAGTAACCGGAAAGTAAGAATTTTCTTTTTTAAATTTGAGGATGGATAAGAAAAACCTCAAGCCCAAGCTTGAGTAAATTTGAGCGTGGAGGGAACCTGTGGGACAAGAAAAATTAGAAAAATATATTTGAAGAGGGATGAGATGCAACTGAGCTCTAATCTCTACTTCACGCCAAGTGATCTGCAAGACTAAAATACCATTCAAGCAAGTGATTATATCTAGTATATATAAACCAAACAAGAACCGGAAAGCATGAGTACAACTGAATACAATATGCAATTCCTAGATCGTGTATAGCCACACATAAGCAAGCAAGTTGGAACTTCAAATGCCTACTCTATGGATTAGATTATAACCTTCTAAGCTAGATAATACAGCATGCATGAATACGAAAATAACTACACAAATATCACCTTGATTATAAGCCAAATATTCACCATGAAAGTTCTTGCACCATCAAATTGTCCTCCAAAGACTCAACTTTATTCATAACACAGATAAGAAATTACAATCATACGAGCAGAGGTTCTCTGCAAATTCATCCACCCTGATAGAGCTGAAAGAGCCTCTATTTATACAAAGAGAGAAGGCTAAAACCCTAAAACCAAACCCCATCAAATGAGGGCCAATCCCCATAATCTAGCTGACTCGGCACAAGAATGAGAGCCCAGACCTAACAAAACGTCGGTATGAGTGAGGGGTGGCCTCCACCTAGGCAAGGCGCCCCCACTCCCAACCCTAAACATCACAAACCAACCACTGAATAGCCCACACGTGTGAAGACGCAACCATCAAGGAGAGAGGGGCGTGAGCTCTGGATGGAGGCGTGAGGGTTAAAGGATGAGTTGTATGGTAATGATAGGTGCCAAAACCCTTAGGGTTTGCACCAAACACTCATTTCAATTATTACCCTGCTCCGTAATTAACACCAAACCAATCATAACCCTCCAAATCACCCAATTCGTGAGTTTAGCTGGAGATGACAAGTCTGCTAACTGAATGTATCTTTAATGCTCTTCGATTGTTGACTAAAGAGGATTTGTGCCGAGTTGAATCATCATAAATGCCCATTGCCATGTCATTTAACCTTTTGTTTTATTCAATTTGGTTAATTTTGGAGAGTTTTTTTATTTTCTCCAAAATATTCACTTTTAATATTTTAATTAATAATTTCTCCGTAAATGGCTTTTTTGAGAAATTATTAATTATGAGGCTGAATGAACTTCTGAAAATTGGAGATCGCTGGTTGGTTGATCATTGATGATTTTTGGCTTAAGGTTAGAGCCTTCAATCACTAAATTCGGGTTCCGAATGACTGACATATTACAAATTGAAATTTTTCCATTTAAACTATGGAAAAATTTAATTAAAAAACTTAGAAAAAATTAAAAAATTAAAAATCCAAAATCCAACAGGTCCTGTAAAAAAATTTCGGAATTTTTTCTGAGGGTCCTAATGACTTAGGACATGACCATAATCTATTCTAATAATGTCTAGTAGGTTTATACCTACTCAGTTGGGCTCTAGTAACCCCCCAAGGCCCAGAATTCAAAATCGAGCATTCCAGCTTTGGAGGAAGCAAGAGAAAACCTCGTCGATTATACTCGAATATAGGCAAGGCATAATTGACAAGGGCAAAAAACTCCCTAGAATACATTAGTTGAAATTCTACGTCTTAGGAGACCGAACCACTCAAAACACCATACTAGCACATTTTATTACAAACCCCGCGAGGCCATGGTCATAATTATTGAAAACAAAAACTGCTCAGCAAAGAATGTGCACTATCACTAGCAAAGAATGCATGACTAGTTTGTGATCTAGTCTTCCTAGGCTCATGGGGATTGCCTGCCAATTCCCCAGCAGCTTGAATGATTTTTTCAGCCCACTCGAACCTTGATGGTGAGTCATCTTCAACAACATCATCTTCAGCAACATTTATATCAGAAATATCAGAAAAAACAGAGCATGTATCATCACTTACATCTTCGAATGGTTAAGGAGAGGAGCATTCCCACGGTGCAACCTCAAAATCGGGAATTGGCTCTTCTTCAAATTTCACACTTCTCTCAACAAATGTCTTGCAAGTGGAGGTGTCAAAGAGCTTGTAACCTTTGGTTTCTTCACCATACCCAACCATAATGCACTCCTTGCTTTTTGGGTGCAAAGCTTTCCTCTTTTTAGAGGGGATTCTAGCCCATGCTCTAGTCCCAAAAATTCTAAAATTTGAAACATTTGGCTTTTGGCCAAACCATGCCTCATAAGGTGTCATTCATTTTATTGATTTGTGAAAGGCTTTGTTTTGTATGTGAGCAGCACAACTAATGGCCTCAGCCCATAGCTTGGGACTTAGATCCCTTGCTTCTATCATGCAAGTGGCCATCTCCTTGAGAGACCTATTCTTTCTCTCAGCCACACCATTTTGTTGTGGTGTGTAGGGAGTTGAGTGTTGCATTTGGATGCCACTCAACTCACAAGGGTGTTGTAGGCTCTTATTCACATACTCCTTCCCATTATCTGTCTTAAGGTTCTTATTCACATACTCCTTCCTGTTATCAATGCCTTCCAAATATTCAAGTGTTCAAACACCTCAGACTTCAATTTAAGGAAGTACACCCAACAAAATCTAGAGTAATCATCTATAAATGTAAGCACATACCTTGATCCACCATATAATAGAGTGGGAAATGGACCAATCAAGTCTGAATGCACCAACCCAAGTGGTTGTGTTGCTCTCCTTGTTTTTGCCTTCCCATAGCTTTGCTCAGGATGCTTCCCAACTACGCACCCAATGCATGCTCCATTTGATGATCTGATTTGTGGAAGTCCGTCCACCATCTCATCTCTGTGTAGTGTCTGGAGGTACTTGTAGTTCATGTGACCAAACCTCTCATGCCGTAGCTTCGAAACCTCATTGGCATGTGAGAGAAGTGCTTGGTCATTAGAAGAAGGGAGGAAGTTAGAGAACTTGTACATCCTCTCATGGTGATCTGCATACCCAATTGCAATGACTTGGTCTGATGAGATTTCTGCAATCGCTACCATGTCTAGAGTGAAGGTCACTCTCTTTGCCTCTCCTGTATGGGTCATCTGATAGACTAACAGCAAATTTGCTGCAAGGTCTGGTACATACAATACTTCATTGAAGTAGCCATGCTCTAAGTCAATCCTGTCAATCCCCTTGGTCTGGATTTCTGAATCATCCCCCATTCAAACTCTTGGGCCAGCATTCGAACTCATGGAGAAGAGCTCTCTCTTGGCCACCATATGCCTGGAAGCCCCCAAATCAATGATAAAAGATGAAGAGTTAGAAGTACCCACCACCAAAGCATGACATTTCTCCTTGCTTTCATTTGAACTAGAGGTGCCATCCTTTTTCCTTGCGTTGTCAGGGACTGGAATGTTGTTCCTCTCCAAAAATTGTGCCATGGTGTCAATGGTCTTTTTCATGCATGAGCTCTCTGGATGCCATCCCTTGTGGCAATAGGTGCATTTGGTATTTTCTTTTCCCTTCTTGTCCTTTTCCTTGGGAGGATTCGAACTTGCATCACTGGATTTGGGTTTTTTTGGGTTTTTCTTCTTCTGTGGCAGCTTCGAATTTTGGATTTGGGCTGGCCCTTTGAGGAATTCGAAACTCCCACTGCTAATGCTTGGTCCTTGCTCTTGATGGTGCCCATTTGAACCAACTTGTCTTGCTCCTGAGTGAGTGACTCCATGAAGCATGCTAGACTGGGCATTTGTCAGTTTCGAAGTGTTGACTTGCCAGAGTGGAATGTACTCACAAACATTGAGAACTATGGCCCCAACTTCAAAAGTATAGACAAGATCAATTGGTCTTCTTTCTTTTCAATACCACACTGCTTCAGCTGCAACACAAGTGACTTAAACTTTTTCCTGGATTGTGTCATAGTGCATTGGGCTCAAGTTGGTGACCACGTAGTTCATCAGTTTTCCCAAATAAAGCCTCTAGTTTTACCCAGACCTCATTGGGTGTTGTCAAACTGTCAATGTGGAACAATAGCTCTCTCGAGATGCTCAGACACAACAATCCAAATGCCTCATCCAATCTATTGAAGTACTTGGCTTTCTCAACTGCAGAATTTGGTTCCACCTCAGTGCCCATGGTAACTCTATAAAGCCCTTTGGCTCTCAGTTGAATCACCATCGCTGCCTTCCAATCAAAGAAATTGAAGGGTGTTAGCATAATGTGGGTAGCCTCCATTTTTCCCTGCGCTGATGATGAAGAAATTGCCGAATGTTCTGCAAAAAACACAATTTGATTTTATCTGGAACTCCACTAAAAATGCAGCTCAAATCACTCTGAATTGATCTGCAACTCAAAAATCTCCAACAGGCTCTAATACCATGTGAGAAATTTGAACCACAGGAGAATCTAGGCCGCTAGTGAAGCTCACAAATCAAATTTGGTGCAAAAACTAGCAAAAACCATCAAATAAAAGGCAAATTACACACAATGTGAACTGAAACAAGATAATTTTGAATTGTCTAACCATGAAACATGTTATTATCAGGTATATATTACAACATAGGAGTTTCGTGAGGCTTTGGAAGCCATTTGTAAGCATACATGTCAAAATTTCCAAATTGGAATCAAACCCCCCTAGGTGGGCCAATCACACCACAAATCAGCCCAAACAACCACGAATTGCTGACTGGACGTGGTTGAAGTGATGTGGGTCAATGATTACACCTTAGACAGCGTGGGTGTGGAAATCTGGGTGGTTTAGAGTCTCAATGTAACATTTAATGCACCAAAGCAAAAGCCAAAATTGGGCAAAATCCACCTCTAGCGCTCCAAGTCAACCTAGCTGTCCACATTCAATGAATGGGAGCGCACCAGCAATGATGAGGGCGCACATGTGGCTGGTTGACTAAGCTGGAATGCTCATGTGGGTGTGAAAGCCCCAATTTGACTAGGCATTTGTGCAACTAAGCACCCCTAGTCCACCACATAGTGTATTAATGCTTAAAAAGCAATAAAATTGACTAAGTAGTGTAATTAGGGACTAATGAGTTGGATTACTGTTCTAACACCCTTGTATTACGGTTGTAACTAGAACCTCTTAGCAGATGGAAATGGCATTAAAATCAAGATACCCATCCACCTCATTGATTATACAAGGTAGACTCTTTCTAAAGTGAAAACTTTTAGAAGGTATCATCCCTATATTTGTGGCTATATATATAGAGTAAGAATAATTTATGTTTACAAGACATTCTATGCTAAAAGGTGTATAAATAATCAAATTTGAATTATTATAAAATAAAAATCAAGATAATTTTTATTTCAATGTAAAATATGAATTTAGTTTTAAAGTAAGATTTAAAAATTATTTCCAATTAATTAAAAGTTGCTTTTATTCATAAAGTAATTGGTAAAATATATAAATTTACTTTCTTTGATTTAATATATAAAAAGTCAAAATAGATTTACATCTATTATTGATTAGCGGTAACTACAATTCAGCGTAGGGATGAGTGAATACTCTAGCATGGGTGGTAGAGAGAGATCAGTGCACCAACTCGACAAGGTAGCACGAAATAGACTTTTACTACAACTTAGTTTTCTAGAGAAAAAATTCAGAGTCAACCATGTGTATGTATAGTCGCGAGGAAATAGGAATGTCGTTAACAACCCGCATGGCGATCATGAATGTGTGGAAGCTCTCGATGAAGGAAACACACAAGAAAAAGTTCCCAAGTTCCCGATTTTAGAGGGTAAAAGTTCCCAGTGATTTCCTGTTGTCACATACATAATAGTTGGGCTACCATTGTTCCTGAGTAGTCTTGAGCACATCTTTGAGCCAATCCTTTACTCTGAGATCAGTAGATGATGAGCTTCCAATTGATGATCACTCTTATTCAGTGGATCCAGAGTATTCAGATGATTAGTTTCATGCCATGATTGAACCTCATGACACTAGATTTGATGATTGAGTTAGCCATTTTTCATATTTCAGAGCAGAGATAGTGAAAGTGCCCATGATGTATAGTAGCAGTGTTTAGTGCCTTCAGATTGTTCAGATCAGATGCAGGTATATGACCCAGGTGATATATGGATATGTACATATCGATTTTAGTTTTGCTATGTTGTCTATAGTAGTAGTTAGACTTGGTTGATAGTGGTTATATTGTTGGCGATATCTTGTTGGTTTTCATTGAAATCTAAAGTATAAGTGATCTAGTTGCTATGTTCAAGAGATTATTTTGTATACTCATTGGGCATGCCCTACCTACTCTTAGTATGGATTTGGTCGTTTCCTGTTAGGGACACATCTTTTTATCCTTGGCACCATTTTCATTGTCTTCAACCATCCGTTGTCCTCCCTATTTGTTTAACCATGACTTATATCTTAACTGGTCACATCTAGGATTTTCCCCACCTTCACCTCTATGTTGGAATAGGTCTCCATGTTTAAAATATGTCTCAGTGTCGGTTTATGTGATTCTCATCACAAGGATTGTCTTCCTCTAGGTTTTGAACACAAGTAATCCTAACCAAAAGTGCCTTTAGGCACTAAGGCATCAGAACTTAAATGCTATATCTAAATGGATGCTTAGTCAACAAAGTAACAGTGTTTTTAAACACTACTGCAAATAAAGTGAATAATCTTCAAGTAGCTAGTCAATTGTCAGAGACACGCACTCATCCTTTGTACAATGTAAGGTCATTTTCCCCCAAAGGGGAACAAGGTGGTCACTCCATCGCACCTATGGACGATGGCGGGCAATGGAGGTCATACCGAGTCAATATCTGAGGCACGCAAGGCTATTCAAGGCACCTACTTTCAAAGGATGGCTAGTGAAAGTTGATTCAAATGTTAAAGTTAAAGTAAATGCTAAAAATAGTCAATGGCCAAAGGATGAGCACTCATTCATTGTATATTGTACAACTCATTTGCCCCTACAAGGAAATAGGATGAGGCTAACTCGTCAGGGCTATGCCTTAGTCATTTTCTGCAGCCCAGAAGGCTTTCCAAGGCACCTGCCCTTGGAGGTTGACTAATATCTTGTCTTAAGCAAATAAATGTTTTGAAAGGTTACTTGTCTAGAGCAAGGTTGTGGGGAATCGCTAGGGACCCACACGAATCGCTCCCGATTCGCGCTCCGGGAGGAAATGATGAGGAATCGCGATTCCTCCTAGGAGCATTTTTGGGAATCGCAACTCCTGGGGAAAAAAACTCTCCCTGCCATCCCTGGAATCGTTGAGGGAGCGACACTCCCAGAGCAATTCCTCATCGCTCCCTCAGCAATCCCGAGCCAAAAAAAATGCTCCCTCGACGATTCCACGCGTTAAGGAATGTTTTTCCCATTTTTCTCAATTTTGCAAAAAAAAATTGTTTTTTAGTGATTGACTAAGGTTCAATTAGCCTTTATAAACACTATTGGACTCCATTTGGGCTCATTCTATTCCTCATTTGCTTGTTTTCATTTATCTTGCTAGGGCTTTGAGAGGCTTTGCTAGTTATTTGAGAGTAAATTTGTAGGAAATTGAAAGCTTCTATTTGTGAGAGCTTCGAAGGAAGATTGAAGGCTTCAACAGAGACATTCAACCATCCTTGAAGAGCTAAAGAGGTAGGCTCTAAAAACCCAATCTTTTTTGTTTTTGAAAAAAATATTTCACTATGTTAAAATTTTAAATCTTGTATGTGTTTTTTCCCTACTCTTTCCAATTTCTTCTTCTCCATCATTCTGTTGCAGGCAAGAAGTGATTCTCATATTGAATCAAGAAGCATGATGGGTATGTGGTTTTTTATTTTGGTTTTGATTCTTCTCATGATGATGGTGGTGGGAAGTAGATTTGGTGGTGGCAATGATGAGGAGGAAGAGATAGGTAGTGGAACATACCATGGAGAGGAGGAAGAGGGAGAGGAGGAGAAGGAGGGGGAGATTGAGAGTGATGAGGGGAAAAAACAAAAAGACACAACACCTTTGTGGAAGTATGTGACAAGGCTTGGGAGAGGGGGAGGGAGTGGAACCACGAAGCTTACATGCCTCCATTGTAATAAAGACTCTAGAGTCTAGTGGAGCATTCTCATTATTCCACCCATTTTTGAGACACCACCATTCCCTAGTGTCCACCTATTCCAGCTTATGTGTTGTGTGGATGCCATTTTCCTTCAGCTAGATGTTCATAGTGTCGAGTGTCAAGTCATTCCCATGGCCTTATCTTGCTTTTATCACCTTCACCCTTGACTAGCAAAATGGTCAAATCTATAAATGAGTATACACTTGAGGTTCTTGTTTATAGCGACTGATTACTTTGATTTGGATCTATTATATATATGTATTTTGCTTGTAATCGCCAGTAGAAGCCACTTGTACCTTAAGTCTTACTACTAACATAGATAATTGAGCATGGCATTTCCATATTGTACTTTGCAGCATCAGAGATTTTCATTTGGGTCATCATTTTGATCATTTTTGACCCGGTCAACCCAGTTTGACCAAGTCAACAATAGGGTCCAAGATGAGTTTTGGCCTATGGTGGTGTATGATGATTATTTATGGTCTATCGGTGTCCATTAGACATATCCATGCCTCATATGATGGTTTATCATGGTGGCTTGTGTTATTTTATGGTTATCAGCATTTACAGGTTTTATTATTATTATTATTATTATTATTAGGGCATGGATGGGACCTCTAATGTATATTTTTTATGGAGATATGGTGTATGAGTGCTCATTCCTAGTGGATTTGGAATTTTTGAGTCCATTGGTGCACTTAGTTTTCAGTTTCGAGCACTTGTACTTGATTTGTGGACCAGTTCATCAGTTTGCAGCAGTTTTGCCTCGGTAAATTAAAATAAATGCTTTATAATGGATATTTGTTTCTCCTAGGGCTCCATAGGGGCACATAGTGTGTAGCCAATGGCTATTACCATATTGCTATGGTGTCGGTTCCATTTTTGCATTCAGTTGGTTCCCAGGTTCAGTCGGCATTGAGATATGAGCATTTTTATTTTCTTCAAGGCAGTATTTTGACACATAAAGAATAATGAAAATGGCTAATGAAGAAGTTAATCTGGGTAAATGAGGTGAGGAAATGACATGGGGTTGATTGAGGCACATTATTGATGTTATCGTCCCTTTCCGGCATCAGTTATTCTCTTCACGTGGTCCACACGTCCTAGCATTTGTCACTTGGGGGCGTTTTGATGTATTTTGAGGGGCATGACTTGGTGACTTTAGTCACTTTATGTTTTGACTTATGATTATATCTTGTGATTGTGCCATGGGGCCATGCTAGAGAAGGACTTGTATTACCTCCTAGCCCCCACCATGTGCTTTTGTTTGTTTGACACATCTTTTATGTGGTGTGCCCCTCCCTTGGGCATCTCAGTGAGTGTGCCCCTCTTATTTTTTAGTTGATCCATGTGATCTATATACGGCTAATCTTAGTCGTAGATTAGAGTGATGTTATCTTATGATCTTGGCCCTTGATCTTTTTGGTTCTAGGTTTTATGTAGTTGAGAGATCTATATATTGAGATGCTCTCTCATTGTAAAGGGACTTTTGGCTCTTGAGCTTTTGGATTAATAAAATATTTTTGCAAAAATTCTTGGAAGCTTTGTCAAATGTCTTATATGGAGATTGGAAAGTCTTTATCTTTCTAGCATTCTTGCGGATCTATGTTTTGCTAACCATTTTGTAGGTGGTCATACCATTGGTGAAGAAAGCAATTTGATGGGGATGTTATTGTGACTGAGCTCCATACCTCTTCCTCAAATCGTTTTGGGTTCAAGGAGTATCTTTGTTGTATCTTGTGATCATCTTGATGCTTGTTGGTTCTTTCTTCATCGGATTTCTCTCTTTTTTGCAAATTGATTCTTACTTTGGTAGATCTCTTTTGCAGGAGGAGGGCGTCTTGGTCTCTTGGAGGGCAAATCGATTTCACTTGGCATTGCATGGAAAACATTCGTATTTGGTCAAAAAGGGAAGATTGCCACAATAGAAGGTTGGTAGCAAGTATTTCCAGGTATGTTTGCATATATTTTATTTTTCTAGGGTTTAATCCAATTGTCACCACAAAACGCTCATCTTTCAAACCCTCGTTTTCTAGTTCTGATAGATCAGGCACTTATTTGACTACGGCCATAAAAACCCACTTAAGAATAAATATAAAAACACTAGATCTAAAGTTTCAACTCAATCCGACTCCATTTACCCTTGGATCTTGCACTAGTCATCTCTAGGTGGGATGGCCTCCTTGGTCTTTTGGCCAATTCTTCAGATATGCCAATTGGGTATGCTTGAACCCACCTAAAATCCATAGATCTATTCGTCAAGCACTTAGATCTAGTCATTAAACATCCCAATCTACTCTTTTGGGTCCACTTTGTCCTTATTTGCATTAACCCTAGGTGGATCTAACTTGGGTATTTCTTATTTGAACTAGATCTATCTAGATCTACTATGCTAAATATCTTGTGGTTTATTTCACTTCAAATTGGGTAATATTCTCTTGCCTTAAGCCTCTCCAACTTGGCCCTAACCTCACCTACCACGTTTATCTTTCTAGATCTAAATCCATTCACTCATAGTTTGTCTCTTGTATCCATTGTATATCCCCAAGAGCAAATTGAGTAGGTTCACTAGCCCTCATAGGCTAGTAGGGTCTCCCCCTTGGTCATTCTATGGATTGATCTAAAGTGACAAGAGCCTGTCCGGTGTGACAACTACCCCTTCTTTGTAGTGGACAAGGCCCTTGTGGTGTCACTCGATTAGCTACCTCACCTCTACCATCCCAGATAAAATACCTTTAATGGGTAGCTACACTTTGAGTGATAACAGTTCCGAACCATCTGGAATGGTTCCCGTTGGATTTGGAAAGTTTCCTACAAGTTCCCATGTTCCCATGAAAGTTGGAACTTTGGGAATGAGTTTCCTAACAACCGGGAGAGGTTCCTGTGCTACATAGAGTTCAACCATCAAAAGTCTCCATTCAAACAAGGAAAATCCCTATATTAAAGAAAAAATGAATCAATCAAGTTATAATATCCCAATGAGGATAGCCAAATCAGAGAAATAGGAAGTGGGAATGCAACTAGACATGGGGTTGGACGTGAAACCCAGTAGCCATCTAAAATTTTGGCAGAGTTAACAAAGGACCTTTTGAACTACAATAACCACTAATATGAGACCAAAATAACCCAAAACAATTCTAAAAACAAGGATGTGTCACATTTGCAATGAAAATTGCAAATGGCTTCAAAAACTAAAAGCGCATTTTCAAGCAAATATATCCCTTTGCAACATAAACCCAATGTAGCATCAAGATATACATCAAGTGTTGAAGATTTTGCTCAATTTAGGGAAGAAGAGAGGGCTTCTTCTAAAAAAATATCGTTGTAGGAAAAATAATAGAAATGTACAGCATGCAATTACATGTAGATGCCGATGTATTTGCAAAACATTTTCTATGTTAATGGCATTTCCTTCCCTATTTCCCATTTTCCTCTATACATTGGAGAGGTGAAGAATGATTTAGCTGCATGGACTTCATATACCCCCCAACTGAAAACAAATGTCAAATATAAATTTGTAGCTGATGAAGATGGATAAAGTTGAGTGAGGGCAAGGTGCTCTACCGCTATGGATGGGTAGCCTAACTTTAATCAATAGCCACTCATCAAGATTATTGTTACATCTTCTGTGGGCCCCTCTCTTCTTAGAGCATTTGATTGTTTCGCAACCGCAAGGATTTAGATTTCCAACTTGAGCTTATTTAGGATGCTATGCACAAGGTTGGGCCCTCTAATTTGGTACAATTAATCAAAAATATGCAAATGTTCATCGTTGATTGGGTTATTGGTTTAGAGTAGTACAATATTTGACCCCATGTTGCGTACATGCATTGAACAATGCACTCAAGGAACATTTGCAAGATAACGTAGATACCAGCAACTAAATAAATGAAATGTTTACTTACAACCTGATGCCGCCTAATTCGCACCTCGGGTCACGTCGCAGAAATCTTCAAGCCACTGGGTGCGACCTTGGGGGCAAGCTCAAGCCAAGTGTTGTCACCTAATACTCGGCTCCTCCCTCTAGGCTAACTCCTAGCAAAGCCAAGGGGGGTAGTCCCTATTAAAAGAGAAACTATGGCTTTTAATCTACAATAGAAGAGATTAATTCCAAGAGTTAAATATGAAATGGATAAAAGATCACAACGGACTATTGCAAGAAAGAAATTTCATCCACAACATATGACAATGTAAACATCATTCACGACATTTTTGCAAAATTTGATTTAAGCATGAAACATAACATAGACCAGTGTCGATGAATAATGGAAATCCTGTAAAAGTGGAGTGTTGCTGTGTCGTGTAAGTATAGTTGTCTCGTTGGTCAGTTTTAAAATTTTTAATGAGTGATTAAGGGAGTGGGTAACTTGTTGGTTTGGCCCAATAAGGCAGGCTCTTTCAAAATGAGTGTTAAAGCAATTTCACCAAGTGTCCAACGGGACGAGGCAAAACCTGCTTGGAGTGGCCCCCTGACTCTATGGTATTGTTATCACATATATATTGCAGCTGGGCTACCATGATGCATCATACAGATATATTCTATTCCAATCTATTTTTCACATGGGGTCTTAGTATGGATCATTACAGGCTTACAGCCTCAGCCATTTTAGAGCCTTGTTTAGCAGTGTTTCCTTGCCAGGACTGAGATTCACTTGCCCATTGAGATGATTTCAGTGGTGACCTAGTTCATTGGAGCAGAGTAGCAGAGCATATATGGTAGACACAATTACAGAGGGGCTTATCAGATGGAGACAGGTATATATGGTGAGATCAGGTATATGTTTCCTTGGTTTGTTTTTGCTCTATGATGTATATTAAACACCTAGGCTTGCCTTGTTAGGATGATCACAGTGACCTATGCTTATATATATATATATATGCTTGAACTTGTGCTAAGACTGATCAAAGGACTAATGCTTGAACTTGTGCTAAGACTGATCAAAGGACTAGATGTTGAAGACTGTTGCTCATGCCATGCTTTGTACAAATGTTAAACCTTAGTCCTATGTTGGTTCCATGTGTCATTTTCCCCTGTCCATCCAGTTCATCCATGATTTATTTCCATCCTATGACTTTGGTCTGATTGAGACCTATAAGATTGAAGATCACTTTCCCCTCTTTGACCCCTACGCATGATGGATCCCATGTTGTTTTGTGTCTCGGCTCTGAGTTGTGCAACAAAACTTGTCGACGCCTTGATCCTTCTGGGCCAAGAGAACCCGCTGGTGTTGGTTCCTGAGCTTAGGCGAGTTAGGTTTCCAAATCCTTGACCTCTCTGATCGGTTGCCCTTGATGTTTGGTCCTGATTGTGGATATTCCCCCCTAGTTTCCAGAAGAGTGTCAGCAAAAACTCGAAGCAATATGTCTACCATCATTACATGCATTATGTGTTATAAGTTCTGTCTGTTGAAATGCAATGCCCTCAAATAAATGCAAACTGTCTTTAGACAACTCAAAAAGGACTGTAAAGTGAAATTGTGAAAGGCCTAAAAGCAGTGGATAAATAAATGTTAAATCTAAAGACTATTAGCCATTATCAAAATGCAATGATTAATTCCTCACGGAGCCTGCGGGTTTTGATGTGAGATGGGGCAAGGGACCGCTAATTCATGATGTCCCCTAGGATCTCTTCACTACAGTTTCTTGTGTACTCAACGCAAGGGTCCTAGTAAAGATCCTCACGGAGCTTGTTCTTAGCTTAGATGTGAGTCGTAGACATGTTAGAGTTGAATGCGCTCTTTTCAGATCAGCTCATCCACTTGTGAGACACTACCATCCCCTACTGTTCATCTGTCATGTATATGTCATTGTGGTCGTGTGTAATTGTCATCATTCTGAAAGATCATATGGTCAAAGTCAGCTATAAGTCATCCCCCTTTACCTCAGCCTTGCTTTACACCCTCACCCGGCACTAGCACACTGTTTAAACTTTGTAAGCATGGCATGTACAAGAGACTTCCAGAAAATTCTAAGATCTTTCGAAGGCACAGGTATATCTTACTTGTTATTATTATTGTTGTCACCATGATTATGAATAACATGATTTAAGTTGGGTTTTGATATCCACCATTGGAGCATTTCTTAACTTGGATGCATTCAAGATCATATTGGTACAATATCTCACCTCTAGTTTGGGTACTTTAACCTGGTCAACCTAGTTGACGAAGTCAAACACGGTACCCAAGGCAGTGACTCAAAAAACAACAATGCTTATATTTGTGCCAAACATGCCCAGGACCAATACTGCGGTTTCAGTTTTGAGAGTTTGGCCTCGGATCTCATGATTAGTGATTATTATCACTTTATTATTGGCCAAATGATCAAATTTTATTACAGATTGCAGACTTTTGGTTCTCCTAGAGCATTGTCGTGTTCCAAGGGGTACGAGTAGTCACTTATACCATTCTTCTATGTCTCCAGATCATCCAATATAGTCAGTTTTCCCCAGTTCTCAACCTGGACACAGTTATGATGATTTTATTATTTTTCAGAGGATGTACCACCAGAAATGAGCTAGGAAATTCACTGAAAAAATCGATTTGGCCTGTTGGGTCAAGGAAATGGCAGGGAAACTTCTCAGGTGATGTATCTTGGCTTCTCGAACAATTCTTCAACAATTTCAGTCAGCATTTGGTCCGGATTATTTTATTTTTGGCTCAATCAGTGAGGACGTCCCCCAAGGGGCGTCCCTCAACTTGGCTAGATGATGTATTGTGTGGTTATATCTTATATTATGAGGTTGTAATGGGGCATAAGGTGAATTAAGCCCCTAGTGACCCCCTTTCATGTATTTTCATGTTATATCTTATGTTTTACTTTGATTTCCACCTTAGGGAGGCGTCCTTGAGCAAAAATGTGCCCCCTTTGATGTGGTCATCTTGATCCATGTATTGATCCTTGTATTGATGATCTCCATCGTTGATGATGTCTTAATCTCAACCGTCGGATGATAGTTAGGTAAAATGTGGACACACTCTCAAGCTATTTAAGAGAGGTGATACCCCCATTGTAAAGCATGAGCTCTGGCACCGAAATATTGAATAGAGAAATTTTTTTTGGGACTACACACTTGTTTCTTGTTTGATGAATGAATGAGATGTTGACTGGAATTGTTATTCTTCTGCACTGAGATTTATTCAGTAGATATTTTGCATCTTTTTCTTACACCCATCCATTTGCAGGTTGAAGGAGGCGCACTAGTGGGGGGATTCACTCTGTGCCAGAACTCGAGTTTTGGTTATCAAGGAGTGATTACTTCTTCATGATTTCTCATTTCCTGTACTTTCTTTATACTGTGAATCTCGTTCATTTGTCCTTCTAATTGAATTTATTTTGTTTGACAGCTTGAAGGGGGTGCCAGGGGCATTGACTGAAGCAACACTTCATCAGGATCCTGCTCAAAACTCTCATTTGATCAGAAGGAAAACATTCTTCATCATCTAGGAGGTCATCAACATGATTCAAGTACGTTTTCTTGGGTAAGTTCTTTGCCCTTTGATTTTTCATGCATTGCCAATCATCAATTTTACTGAAATAAAAAACCTTGTTAGAAGTAGGAAAAATCACTCGATCGATTTGCACTGGGAATCTGCAAATTCGGCGATCTGGGTTTTGTTGGCCATCTCGAAAAAGGCCCTCTCCCTCCTAGGCGTCAACATTGGACTCCATTACCCATCTCCAGGCACTGATCCCTTAGTGAGGTAACGCCCCTCTTAATCTGGCAGCCAGTTTCCTTATTTGTTTTCTTCCGGTTTCACTTGGATTGTCTCTGATTGTTGAATCCTTCATCCAAGTCAAGTGTGTGGGAATCCTTAATTCTCCATATCAACCTCGTCGTGGGAATTTCTCATTTGTCTATTTAAATCCCCCCATGGTCCCGGGTTTGATCATTTGAACCAACACACTAATCCTAGATTCGTTTCCAATTTTGAAAAGTCACTGTGTTATCTTACTTGAGTAACATTATCGGCATCTTTAACCACCACTACTCAAGTACTCCCTAATTTGTGGCTTGTCCCTTAAATATAGGGTTTCAAGCACTCACCTTACGTATTCTCTGCCAGGGTTTGATCTGGTGATTTGCTTTAGGTCTGTCCTTTTAGGATAGGTTTGGGTCTCCCCCATTGTCACTTGTGCTTTTCCAGTGGCATAAAGCGAAGGAAGTCCTAACCGACGTGACAACCATCTATCTTTTGGGGGTTAGGGTTTTCGTAGGTCACGGCTTTGGTTGTCTGTCCCCTCTGCCATCCTGTACAGGATTACTCTACTGGGGAAACTACAAGATCCATGATAACAGGTGTCAACCCTTTGCGACCTCCCAACTTCTCAAGAGACAAGCTTATATGGATTTTCCTATTATTCTAGTCACTTGTATCCCTTTCTGGTACTAGTACAACCAACTGATCAGACGAGCTGCAATGGTACAGAGCATACGGGGAAGGAGCCTTCGTTAATTTTATTTTAAGAAACTAATGTGGTGTTTATTAACTAACTAATCACGGATGTGAGTCTCTTTCCCCATTTCGAGATACTCGGGAGAGCACAGCTGGGTAAAATTTACAAATTTAAGGAAAGCAACAAAAACAAAGAAATGGAAATATTTTCTAATTAATCCTACCACATATCTCTTTCCCCCTTTCGGGATACTAGGGAGAGCGTGGGGTAAGTATTTCCTTTACTTTGACAACAATAAAGGGATAAACAGGAAATAAAAGTTAAACTAGCTAAAAATCAAAAAATCACAAAAAATGCACCGACGCAGATCCCCCCAAGGGAGATGAAGAGTGGGCTCTGATGAGCCTACTCGAATCTTTATTGGATTTTTACAACAATGGAGGAACTGCACTTTGGCCCTTATAACTTGGATCCAAAGGCTTACAACTTGATAGAAATAAGAGTTTTCTATGAAAGGGGAACTCTGTTGAGCTCTGTTATCACGAATCTTGTAATTGCCCCGTAAGGTGATCCAATTCAAGACGCAGAGGAAAGGCAACTAAATTCGCGACCTACGATATCCAAGACCTCTGAAAGAACTCAGATGTCACGCCAGTCAAGGATATCGACACTTCAGACTCAGTGAAAATACTAAGCCCAAGGGGCATCCCTATGACCAAGATAGCCCTAAAATAAGGAAAATGAGTAGATGACCGAGGGAAACTTGGTCGAATCTCTTAGTGGGATAGTTAATTAGAGTTTAAAACAATTACTAAGAGATTTCGAGCATCCAGGTGAAAAGCCCCAATTTTACCCTAGGGTTTTAAGCAGAAAAATGAGATCTTGGGCAAAACGGTGAAATTAAACGAAATTGGATACTTAAATTGATTGTTGGATGTAATATTAAGCAAATAAAAGGGAAACCAACAATACCCAGTTCACTATTTCTGAAATACCCACTCCTCCCAAGGAGGGTGTCTTCCCCTAAGAAGCAAACTAGTGCTTAAGATGAGCAGTCAGAGTCCGATGATGATGAAAATTAAGACTTACGGGTTTTACGTTTATTCCAAAGTGTGTTTTAAGTTTTATAGCTCACCGCAAACTAGAATCTACAGATCTACGAAATGAGGGTTTTAAAAGAGGGTTTGATAAACGGAAAATGCAGCCCCAATCAAATACTGAGAAAAAAGATAGATCTTACGTGGGAAAAACGTACCTGATGTTTCAGAGGATGAATGCCGAAGTGATGAAGATTATTTCCGCATAGATCAAGTAAAAAAATTATGAAAATCCAGCTTCGTTGAAAATGCCCAAGGAATCCAAATGCACCCTCTCTCCTGCTAAGTCAAGTAAATAACAATGAGAACGGCAAGAAAAATTACAAATGCTGACGAGAAGTAAACAAATAAGAGAGTGAGAAATCATAAGATAGAAAAACTCCCTGTATCCCTCAATCCGAAAAGAAGAGTAAGGTGGGTGCCTCCCACAGGTGCGCCCCTCTCCAGATCGCCTTCCCTGCCAAACAAATGGATCCAGAAAAATATGCTACAGATTTACCAATGATATCCAATGCAAATGAGAAATAATGTCAGTCAATCACAAAGAACATTCTTCAATCATCCACAAAAGACAAGAAATCCCAGAGAGATTTTCTCTATTATTCTTCAAGAGCTAATGGTGCCAAATTTCCCGATGGGATACAATGGGGGGGGTCTCTCCCTTATATAGCTTTTGAGAGATGCAAACCCTAACTTACTTTTTCATCCAATGGTTGAGATTATAACATCATCAACGGTGGAGATTAATTTACATGGATCAAGATGACTAAGTCAAGAGGGGAGCGAATTACCTCATAAAGCCCATTTTAACAACATGATAAATCAATATTTTTGCAAGTTTGACACTTAGGGGACATGGGGGGGTTATTAGGGGGTCCCCCCATACATATTTCTAAAGATACAACTTGATTTATACACTTTTATTTTGGCCATTTGTCCAATTTCTCCCTATGGGGGACGTTCTCCCTATGAGAGCCCAAAACATAATCCGGAACATCAAACTGAATCAAACTGGTGTAGATATGTCCGAAGAGCCATAATAAGTCATCTAGAAGCATTCCTTTGCCATTTCCTTGAACACACAAGCCAAATCGATTTCCTCAATGATTTTCCTAGTTCATTTTTTAACAATGTTCCCCCAAGTTTCCGGGACAGGAGGACGCGGGAGCAGGGAAATCCACCATCGGGACGCATGGAGACCACCCCAAATTTAGGGATATTCAGGGGGGACGTGGGGACGTCTCTAAAATTATAAAAATAAAATAAAATATCAAAAATAATAATTCATTTGATGTATATTAATGATTGTGCAATGTAAATACTAAATATATCAGTTTATTTTCTAAGTAGTACCAAGTAGGAATTGTAAAATGTGAAAATAATGGGAAAATATTAAAAAAAAATTCACAGAGGCATGGTTGGGGAGGGAAAGTTTCGCCCAGGAGTCCCCAAGTCCCCGGGACGCAAGAAACGTGGAAACGCGTCCCCGACCCAACGGGACGCGTCCCCGTGGAACACTGTTTTTTAATGGTACATCCTCTAAAAATAATAAAAATCATCATAACTTCATGCAAGCTGAGAACTAGGGCAAACTAACTGTACTGGATGATCTTGAGACATAGAAGAATGGTATAAGTGACAACTCAAACCCCTTGGAACACTGAAATGCTCTAGGACAACCAAACATACTGCCATCTGTAATAAAATTTGATCATTTGACCAAGTATAAAGTGATAATAATCACTTTTCAAGAGAACCAAGGCCAAACACTCAAAACTGAAACCACAGTATTGGTCCTGGTCATGTCTAAAACAAATATAGACCATGTTGTTTTTTGAGTCACTACCTTGGGAACCGTGCTTGACTTGGTCAATTGGGTTGACCAGGTCAAAGTACCCAAACTAAAGGTAAGATACTGCATAACTATGGTCCTGTAAGCATCCAGGGTAAGAAATGCTCCAATGGTGTATATCAAAACCAAGCTTAAATCAATGTTATTCATAATCATGGTGACAATAATCATAATAGTGATCAAATATACCTGTGCTTCTGAAGAATCTTAGAACTTTCTAGAAGTTTGCTTGCTCATGCCATACTTACAAAGTGTAAACAATGTGCTATTGCTGGGTTTGGATGGAAAACAAAGGCTAAGGAAAAGGGTGATAACTTTTGATCGATTTTGACTCTGTGATCTCTCCGAATGATGACAAATACACACAACCACAATGACATATGCATGACAAATAAACAATAGAGAATAGTGGTGTCTAACAAGTGGATGAGCTGATCTGAAGAGGGTCCATTCAACTTAAAAACATGTCTATGACTCACATCCAAGCTAAGAATCAAGCTCTCTGAGGATCTTTTCTAGGACCCTTGTGTTGAGTACGCAAGAAACTGTAGTGAAGAGATCCTAGGGGACAATTAGAATTAGTTGTCCCTTACTCCATCTCACATCAAAACCTGCGGGCTTCATGAGGAATTAATCATTACATTCTAGATAAGATGGCCAACAATGTTTAGATTTTGCATTTGTTTATCCACTGCTTTATTTAGGCCTTTCATAATTTCATTTCATAGCCCTCTTTGAGTTGTGTCTAAAGACACAGTTTGCAACTTTATTCATGGGCTTGCATTTCATAATATATAGCATATGACACATAATGCATGCAATGATGGTAGACATATTGCTTCAAGTTTTAAGTGACAACTCTTCGGGAAACTAGGGGAAATATCCACAGTTAGAACCAAACATCGGGGGCAACGGACCAGAGAGGTCAAGGCTTCAAAACCCAATTCCCCTATACTCAGGAACCAACACCAACAGGTTCTCCTGGCCCAGAAGGATGAAGTCGTCGACAAGTTTTGTTGCACAACTCAAAGCCAAGGCATAGGACAACATGGGATCCATCATGCTTGGAGGTTCAAGTGGAGAAAAGTTCTTCAATCTCACAGGTCTCAAACAGTCCAAGTCATGGGATAAAATCAATGGATGATACTTAATGGATGGAGACAAGTGATACATGGAACCAACCTAGCACTTAGGTTTACTATTTGTACGAGCATGGCATGAGCAACAGTATTCACATTAAGTTCCTTGATTAGTCATTATACAAGTTCAAGCATTAGTACATATAAGCATAAGTCACCATAATCATCCTAACATGACAAACATAGGTGTTTGACATACATCATAGAGCAAAATCAAACCAAAGAGGCATATACATGATCTCACCATATATACCTGTCTCCAATTGATAAGGCCCCTCTGCAACTGTGTGTACCACATCTTATCTGCTAATCTGTTGAAATGAACTTGGTCATCACTGAAATCATCTCAATGGACAAGGAGATCTCAGTCCTAGCAAGGAAATACTCTGTATCTGTTGCAAAACAAAGGCTCTGAATGGCTCATGCTACAAAATGATCCATGCAGTAACCCCATCAATAAGTCTGGCTTAGAGAAAAAGAGAAAATCTAAATGTTGTATCATGGTAGCCCAGCTACAATATATGTGATAACAAGCTCTTAATGGTTCATTTTCTTGCAAAACGGTCAGAGTTTCCTTCTCCCTTTTGTTATACCAGCAAAAAATCAACAAGCTATCAAATGCAAAAGATGCTCAAAGACACTTTAAGAGTGTCTTTGAACAACCTACAAAAAAACTAAAAATTTCTAAGTCAAACTATGAATAAAAAAATGTAAAATTTAACTAAGTGAGACAACCTAGAGAGCTTGTCTTCTTAGGATCTTTGTTTGCCTCTTTAAGAGAATGGCAAGCAAACAAAAAAAAACTAATGCTAGATAAGTGATTTAAAGATCAAAACATTCTCTTAACCAAGTACTTAAGATTTAAACTTTAAACTTGAAAGAAGAGTGCTAGATCTAGATCTTAGATTTGAAATTAAAGAACACTAGAAATCTAGACTTTAGGAACTTAGATCTACTCTTTTAGATCTAAGAACAAAACAAAGAAAAGAACTTGGAACCAAAATAAAAATTTTAAAAGAGTTGTGGATCAAAGGTTGAGGAACCAAGGTTGAGCAAGAAAGTAGAAAAGAAATAAAACACCTTCTGAGTGAGATACGAGGGATAATGCTTCTCTTATTTCGAAAGTATATGAAGCAAAGGTAGAACCCGTTCACTCATCAATCCTCCATCTTGGATTTCCTGTAACAAACACTCAACAATTGCAAAAGGGGATTAAAAGCACCTATGTGAAATGATAAGAAAGACAAGAAGCACTATAGATCCATACAATAAATCATAAAATACCAAGTAGTCTAATATATTTCAGAATAAGAAGCAACCTAACAAGAATCACTTCCTATTCTTACTGAAATGTAAATTTCCTTAAAAAGACAAGTAATCTCAACAATTGCAAGTATGAGAGAAATTGATATAGGTTACCACATAATTCATAACAAAGACAACATCAACCAAACATTCATGGATCCCACACCGAAATTGCCTCTAAAGCCTTTTATTAACAATACTCAGGAAAATATTACAATGATTGCAAGCAAAGGTTCCACCTTTGGATGCTTTACAATGACAAACTGCCTTCATTATATAGAATTTTTAGAGAGGGGGGAGGGGAATCACCACTGGGAGCTGGAGTCAAGTGATCTGAGTGATTGGTGGGATGATTGTGAGTTTAAGTGGAGTGACATCGTGGAGGAGGAGTCACCTCCCATAAGGTAGGCGACCTCAGTCCACTTACCAAGCCACATCATCCTCCATAATCCGCATGCGCCAATACCCTCACGCTACCACAATCCGTACCGATGACGTGAGCTCAAACTTTGGGTATTTTTTTATGGTAATGAAACATGTTTTAAAGTGACATCTCCTTTCTAAGAAGAATTCACCTACATGGGGACCACCATGCCAAATCATCACTCAACCTTTAAAAAATCATTTGTGACTTTTTTTAAATATTTTGACTTATGCCAAAATGTTGCACTTTTAGCATTTAAGTGTCATTTTGATTCTCCAATAGCGAAAACTGGCCATAAGTGACCTTTTAATCACCCGACATGTATGAAAAGTGGGTCCCTAAGTAAAGAGTATGCTCTAAGCATTAAAACAAGCATCCCCACGCCAAATTCCACCTCCGAATCAAGTTTTTATGCCACTTACAAGTTTTTTAATTAAACCATTAAAAATGGCTTAAAAAATGGAAGAAAAAAAAATATTTCTCAGAATCAGACGAAACTTTGGGGGGGCATAGCAAATGTTCATACGACTCAATATCGATGCATAGCACACTCATATACATTGACACATGAACTTTAATAACCTCCTAAGGCTTACCCACCAAGACGACCATTGCAACTTTGGAGGAGCAATGAAAAACTCGAAAATTATACATCTCTTGTTCAGCATTGCATAATTGATGAGGGAAAAAACACCTTGGAATGATCAGATTGACGTTTAAGTCTTAGGAATCCGAGTCTTTTACAAAAAAAATGCCATGCTAGTACTTTTATTACAATTTCCTTGAAGGGGTATTGAACATGTGGTACAAAAAATAAAAAGGCCAAGAAGACCTGGTGGACTTCTGAGCTCTGAGTTTGAACAAGTGCTTTGTTCATCTTTGTCAGCTCACTTGAAAGTCTGACTAGATGCAACCTAGTCAGTAACACAACCACCATACCTCCCTAGGTATATACAAGTCTAGCATCAAGAAGCAATTCCTCAAAACCACAGATACCCAAATTCCTCAAGCCTACAAACACTGTTGGAGGGGGCCCTTCAAGACCTTAATTGTCATCATGTATAAACATGCTATGTAATTGGAACCTTAACAAATGATTAGTTGGAGCAAAGGAAACTGCTCCAACCATATTTACCTTGTATAAATACTCGTTAACAACAAGAATACAACTAGATTTAGACGTCTCTTTCCCATAATTCTATCTTGATGGATTAATCTATGCATGCTTTAATTTCTGCTTGAATGCATGTGTTCTCGGTTAATACAACAGATACCAAAATTCCTCAAGCCCGCAGATTCCTTTTACTGGAGAGGATGCTTGACATGTAGAAGGCATTGCAATTTATGTTTGTATGCACTTGTAGTGATTGGTCTATGTGGGTAGTGTTAAAGTTAGTGTAGCTGCGAGACCCATTCTAAGGGAGGATGGTACCCTAGAAGGTACCCTAGGGCCCCCAGTAGTCTCCTGGGTTCTTGGTATGGGACCAAGCAGATTGATGCCATGGCAAAGTCCCTAACATGTGGTTAGGACCCCTATATGCCTCTAGGGTATTCTGGTCTGTGACCAAACAGTGTCTTGGACACGATGTCCAAGCATATTCTGCAGGTTGAGACAGAGACTTTCTAGTCTAGGACCAAGTAGATTTTGTTAAACTAGCAACAAGGAAGGTCTTTCTACATGCATGTGTTCTTGCATGCAGAAGACTTAAATTAGGAAGCCAATTATATTTAATTATTTTTCCTAAAATAATTAAAGTGATCTAATTGTTTATTGACTTTAAGTGAAAGTGAAATTAGGGTTTTCGCTTTACCTAAAGTTATAAAAGAGAGATCAATTGGTGGAGAGGACACAGTTTCATTCCGACAGAGGCGAAGGAAGAAGTGTGAGAGAGAGAATTTTGGCGAAGAATACGGAGGAGCACTAACTCAGGAAGACAGCCCTAAATTGCAGAGGAGAGAGACATGAGACTTTGGTGAAGGTACACCATATAGCAGCAACAGCACCGTACAGTCGTACAGCAGCAGGCCGTACAACAGCAAGCTGCCTTGGGAACCATGCCATCTCACAAGTTTTTCTGAGTGATTTTTGGGTGTTTCAATTTTGCCATCTAGGGCATAAATCGATTTTCTAATATTGTAAAAGCTCTATTTTCTTAATAAAAATATCCTCTCATACTGTTGCACCGATTTTCCCATCTTGGGTTTTTTCCAAGGGTTTCTATCCAAAAAGATTGTGTCTTTTCTATTGATGTGATTGATGTTGTAAATGGTTCTCAGTTTTATATTCCGTTGCATACTGTAAAGAAGTTCATGTGTGGTTATTTCAGTTAAATTTAAATATATTGTTTTAGCCCTAGTTGTGCTCTAAAGGAAGATTTACATGGTATCAGAGCTCTAGTTAGCTAAAGTTAGGAGATTTGCAACAGCAGTGATAGATCAAGGGCAGATCTATTGAAGACACAAACCTAGACTTCCAGATCTAGGGTTTGATAGGTAACACTTCACTATGGTCGTGCAGTTGAGAGATGAGGATAGACTCAAGGGGGCACAGAACTTTCATACATGGAAAGAAAGGATCACAAGGATCCTGGACGTCAGTGATGCAGAGGAGCACATTGACTCCACAAAAGTTGCACCCACAGATCCGGTAGATCTAAAAGCTTGGAAGAAGATTGATTCCAGAGCCATGTTGATTATCATGGATGGAGTGAAGGACATATAGTCCCTCACCTTTCTGGTAAGAAGGCCGCAGCAGAGATGTGGATGGCTTTGGAGAGTCTGTACCAAAGCAAGAACGAGAACCAGAAGATGGTGCTACAAGAGAGGATGTGCAGCACCAAGATGGCTAAGGGAGGAGTGGTGCCTTGTCTTACGAGGCTCACACAGATCAAGGAGGAGCTTGGCGCTGTTGGTTCAAAGACAATGGATGAGGAGCTAGTTCAGATAGCCCTCAATGGCTTCTCTAAGCCATGGGACACCTTTGTCAAAGGTGTTTTGGCTAGGGAGAAGCTCCCTGATTGGCAAAGACTATGGGATGACTTTGTGCAGGAGGAGACCCGCATGGGTAAGGGATCAGGCTCATCCAGCAGTGCCCCACAGATTATGGATGAGGAGGCTCTAGCCCTTACAGGGAAGAGCAAGGGTAAGGCAAAGAGGAAGAAGGAAGAAGGATGGTAAGAAGAACCTTGATGTGTCAAAGGTCAAGTGTTTTATCTGCCACAAGCAGGGACACTTTGCCTCCCAGTGCCCAGACAAGAAGAAGAAGAGTAACACTCAGATGGTTGGATCTACAGAGGTGGATGAGTTTAGCAGGAACTTCGATGAGGAGTTTTGCTTGATAGCTTGCATGGCAAGCACCACAGGGAGCAGTATATGGTACATCAACAGTGGAGCATCTAGTCATATGACTGAATCAGAGACTTGCAAGAGGGTGGAACAGGAATCCACGTTGAGTTGGGTGATGATGCGTGGTATTAGGCACACGGAGTTGGCACTATTTCGTTTCAGAGGGAGTCTGGCAAACCCCTCAGTTTTGCTGATGTGTTATATGTTCTAAGATTGACCAAGAACATCATATTAGTCTCAACTCTGGGGGACAAGGGATCTCAGGTGAAGTTCCGAGACCATAGAGTGTATATCAGGCCCAAGGGGTCAAATAAGAGCTTGGATCGGGTGATTGGCAGAAGGAGCAAGAGAGTGTATAGACTACACTTTCAGCTTGCAAAGGCTCTAGTCAGCAGCAGCAACAGCGGTCAGGGTGAGTTGTGGCATAGGAGGATGGAACACTTACACCATGGAGCACTAAGGCACTTGAGACAGGCAGTCATTGGAGTTCCTCAGGTACAGGAGGAGAAGCATAACCACTGCAAGGGCTATGCTTTGGGGAAGAACATCAAGAATCCTTTCCCACAGAGTGAGCACAAGTCTAAGAAGCCCTGGGACTTGGTGCATTCAAATGTATGCGGACCTATGAGTGTCCAATCTTTTAGTGATTACAGTTACTGCCTAACCTTCATTGATGACTATTCCAAGAAAACCTGGATCTATTTCCTAAAGGCCGAGTCAGAGGTCTTTGAGAGGTTCTGAGAGTTCAAGACTCTCGTGGAGAACCAAACAGGAAAGAAGGTTCAGGTGTTGAGGACAAACAATGGGGGTGAGTACACCTCCAATGAATTCATGGAATATTGTTCGACAGAGGGGATCAAGAAGCAGCACACAGTGCCCCATACCCCACAACAAAATGGAGTTGCAGAGCGAAAGAACAAGACTATGGTAGGAGCAGCCAAGGCCATGTTATTTGATCAGGGATTACCACTATTCCTTTGGGCTAAGTCATATAGGACTGCAGTGTACATTCAGAACAGGTGTCCCCACACAGCTTTGGGGAGGAAGACACCAAAGGAGGTTTTCACAGGCAATCGGCTAGATGTGAGTCACATTCGCATATTTGGAAGTGTCTGCTATTGTCATGTTCACGCTAACACTAGGAAGAAGTTGGACCCTTTTGGAGAGAAGGGGTTACTTGTTGGTTATGGCGAGACTTCGAAGGCATATAGCGTTTACATTCCTGCTCGCAAGAGGATCATTGTGAGTAGGGATGTCATGTTCAATGAGGACAGGGCCTTGCGGAGATCTATGGATTCACCAACAGAGTAACAGCCAGCACAGGACACAGGGACCAAGTTGGAGGAGCCAGATGTATAGGTACAGACACAGGGCACAAGATCCGGTAATCAGAGGTAGTCAGGTGGATAGGATCCTCCTATCTTTGATGGGGAGGATAAGTTGCAGCAGGAGACGGACATCTAGCAGCCGCAGCAGGTAGACACAAGGCCAAGGCCTAAGTGGTTCAGGCCCACAGTACAGGATTCTAGGCAGGTTGATCTTCCACAAAGGTCTTTCAGACATAGTGTACCACCAGAGAGACTCAGCTATATGGCACTGATGACAGAGTAGATTAACTCTTAACCTTCCAGTTTTGAGGAGGCTACACAACATGACGTGTGGCAAGAGGCCATGGTTGAGGAGTATGACTCAATCACAAAGAACCAAGTATGGTAGGTTGTGTCGAGACCTAAAGGCAAGAAGGTGGTAGGATCCAGGTGGATCTACAAGGTGAAGCATTCAACAGATGGAAGCGTGGAGAAGTACAAGGCACGTTTCGTGGCTAAGGGGTTTTCACAGAAGGAGGGTATTGACTATGAGGAGACCTTTGCCCCTGTAGCCAGGTATTCTTCTATTCGAACCATTATCTCTTTAGCAGCAAAAATGGGTTGGCGAGTCCATTAGATGGACGTCAAGACTGCCTTCCTCAACGGAGTGATAGAGTAGGAGGTATATATTGAGCAACCAAAGGGCTTTGATGTGGAGAACAAGGAGACGCATGTATACAAACTGCACAGAGCTCTTTATGGGCTCAAGCAAGCACCTCGAGCATGGTACTCGAGGATAGACAGCTATCTACGGGAGATGGGATTTTTAGCGGAGTGACGCTGACCACAACCTGTACTTCTTGATAGGTGAGGTGCCTCTTATACTGGTCCTATATGTGGATGATCTCTTTCTTACAGGAGATGAGAGGCTGAATGGAGACTGTAAGTCCAACCTTGCAATGGAGTTTGAAATGAAAGACCTTGGTCTGATGCATTACTTTCTGGGCTTGGAGGTTTGGTAGAGAGATGGATGCTTCTTCATTGGACAGGGAAAGTATGCAGTAGAGATCTTGAAGAGATTCAAAATGGAGGACTGCAAGCCTATGTCCATACCTCTAGTTTCCAACTGGAGGAAGATTGATGCATCAGGGTCAGACGGATTTGATCCTACCTTGTATCATCAGCTTATTGAATCATTTATGTATCTGGTCAACACATGGCCAGACATTAGCTTTGTAGTCAACTCTTTGAGTAAGTTCATGGTGGACCCTCGGAGAGTGCATTGGATGGCTATGAAGCACATACTTCGCTACATCAGAGGTACAGTGGAGTATGGATTGGTGGATGAGTGCAGGGGGAGTGTACAGTTAGCAGGTTTCACAGTTGCTGACTGGGCATGATGTGTGGAGGACCGGAAGAGTACTTCAGGTTGTTGTTTCAGCATTGGGTCAGGGGTTGTCTCTTGGTTCAGCAGGAAGCAGAAGTCAGTTGCATTGAGCTCGACAGAGGCTGAGTACATGGCAGCCAGCATGGTTGCTTGTGAGGGTATGTGGCTGAGGAAGTTACTTTCAGGGTTGTTCGAGTGTGAGCTAGAGGCTACAGTAGTTCACTATGACAATCAGAGTGGCATCAAGCTATCTGAGAATCCAGTGTTCCATGACCGGAGTAAACACATAGACATCAAGTACCACTTCTTGAGAGATTGTGTTTAGAGAGGAACCATTCGGTTGGAGTACATACAAACAGATGAGCAAGTGGCGGACATTTTCACCAAGGCACTTTGCAGACAGAGTTTTGTGAAGTTCGGGGATAAGTTGGGGTTGCTACCGAATCCCTTCCTCGTTGAGAAGGAGTGTTAAACTAGCAGCAACAAGGAAGGTCTTCCTGCATGCATGTGTTCTTGCATGCAAAAGACTTAAATTAGGAAGCCAATTGTATTTAATTATTTTCCTAAAATAATTTAAGTGATCTAATTGTTTATTGACTTTAAGTGAAAGTGAAATTAGGGTTTTCGCTTGACCTAAAGTTATAAAAGAGAGATCAATTGTTGGAGAGGACACAGTTGCATTCCGACAGAGACAGAGGAATAAGTGTGAAAGAGAATTTTGGCAAAGAAGACGAAGGAGCACTAACTCAGGAAGACAATACCTAGACTGCAGAGGAGAGAGACAGGAGACTTTAGCAAAGGTACACCATACAGCAGCAGCAGCAGCACCGTACAGTCGTACAGCAACAAGCTGCCTTGGGAACCGTGCCATCTCATAGGTTTTTCTCAGTGATTTTTGGGTGTTTCTCCATCTAGGGCATAAATCGATTTTCTGATATTGTAAAAGCTCTGTATTTTCTTAATAAAAATATCCTCTCATATTGTTGCACCGGTTTTCCCATCTCGAGTTTTGTCTGGGGGTTTCTACCCAAAAAGATTGTGTCATTTCTATTGATGTGATTGATGTTGTAAATGGTTCTCAACTTTATATTTCGTTGCATACTGTAAAGAATTTCATGTGTGGTTATTTCAGTTAAATTTAAATATATTGTTTTAGCCCTAGTTGTGCTTTAAAGGAAAATTTACAGATTCTTGGTTTGGGACCAAGCAGTTTCTGCAAGAGCATTCTTGGTCAGTTAACGAGGTGAATCTTGGTCAAGTTGACCAAGATGATGATGTGTGATGTCCTCTCTCCTAATCGGTTATTGCTAGGTTGTTTCTCAAGGGACTGGACACCCCTTGATGATGTCACTAGCACCTAATCCTTAAGAGCAGCATTGAAGACCAAAGGATCACATCATCCAGTTTGGATCTTCCCCATATACAATGATGATAAAAATATATGAAACAAGGTTCCTTGAGAGAGAGAAAAGATTAAATTCCTTGGTCTTGTTGGTCCTTTGGGTAAAAAGGGGTTTGTTTGTCCACCTTTATGGTACACCTTGGCCTTATGAGTATGAGGATTGTCTTATTGTCTTTTTATGACCCCTTTGGTTGACTTATGGTCCTTTATCTTACTTGGTCCTAGCACTCTTATTATGATCACTTTTGTTTTATGGCTTTTATTTGGACCTTTTATATACTATCCTAAGTCATTTGTATTTTATGGTTTTATTTTATAAAACCATTGAACCATTTTATTTTTTATTATTAGACCATTGGACCAGTTTTTATGGTGTTGTTTTGTACCATTTTATTTTATGTTTTTTATTGGACCTTTGGTACCCTATCTTAAGGATTGTCAAGATTATAAATTTAAAGGTTCTATTTGAAAGTGGCATCGAGATCTAATTTGTCTGCCTTAATAGCTCGCTGCTTGTTGGACATCGAGGGTACCTTTTGTCTCTTCCTCCAGCTTGACCGTTACTTTCTTACCCAGCGTGATAGTGATCTCCTTCCCTCCGCGTGACTATGTGTCACTACTTCGCGTGACCGTGACTTTCTTCCCTATGCATGACTGTATGCCACTGCTCTGCACGACTGAGTCATTACTCAGTGTGACAGTGATCTCCTTCCCTCCGCGCGACTGTGTCATTACTCAGCGTGACAGTGATCTCCTTCCCTCCGCGCGACTATGTCATTACCTAGTGTGACAGTGATCTCCTTCCCTCCGCATGACTGTGTGTCATTACGCAGCGTGAAGGTGATCTCCTTCCCTTTGCGCGACTGTGTCATTACTCAGTGTGACAGTGATCTCCTTCCCTCCACGCGACTGTGTCATTACTCAGCATGACAGTGATCTCCTTCCCTCCATGTGATTGTGTCACTGCTTCGCGTGACTGTTTCACTGCTCAACGTGATCGTGACTTTCTTCCCTCCGTGTGATTGTATGTCACTGCTCCGCATGACTGTGGGTCACTACTCAACGAGACTATGCTTCTCCCCTCATTGTGACAGTGACCTCCTTTGCTCAGCGTGATTGTGTTCTCTTGCACCAACACGACTATGTGTTTCTTTGCAACATAACTGTGTATCACCAGCATGACTGTGTATTGTTGCCGCCTTTCACACACTTGGGGGGGAACGTGGCAAAAATCTTCAAGCCACTTGGTGTGTCCTTGGGGGCAAGTCTCAAGTCAAGGTTGTCACCTTGTTCTTGACTCCTCCATTTAGGCCAACTCCTAACGAAGCCAAGGGGGGTAGACCCTATTAAATTGCTAAAGTTGTTAAGGCTTAGTGTTACGGTGAAGATTAAGATTACCTAGAATTTTGATGAAAGCAAATACTAACACAAGATATTGCAACAAGATTTAAATCACAATAGCATATAGATCAATGTATGATATATCAAAGCACATGGAAGCAGATGATGATATAAAATAAAGAACCAGTGCCAAATGGAGTCCACATAAAAAGTGTTGTTGTATTATTGAAAAGGAAAGTGTTGCAAGTGCTCTTGGTCAGTTTTAAATTAATGTGGCTATGAGTTGATTAACATACGAGGAGTATGTCCAAAAACGTTATCTGATGCAGCTCCCCGCAAGAAATATGTGGGTTGGTTGGAATCTCTGAGACGTGTTCAACACTACACCAACAAGGGTGTAGCCTAACGGTGTCTCGAGGTCGCTACCCAGTTGTTCCCGCTTCCTTTGTGGATTTTTCCACCGCAACAGATTAATTGGAGGCGTTGGATTTTTGCCTGAGAAGTTAATTGAAAAATAAGACCTAATAAAAGCTAGTCACCCACGTTGTTTTTGATGCATCCAACTGTTCAAACGAACCGCGACAGTGCAGAGCATACACAACGTTTTAAGGATTTTAAGAAAAGTTTTTTTTGTTAAAAGAAGAAAAAGTGACCTCAAAGAATTTCTTTCGGTTCAAGTGAACCGCAATCGGGAAAGCAAGGAGGGGTGGATTTTATTATTGTTTTTGTAGTGAAAATAGAATTAAATTGCAAGAAAGGACAACACAAAAGGTTATCCAATTAACCTACCATGAATCTCTTTCCCCTTTCCGGTCACTCGAGAAATCTTGGGGTAAGTAATAGTATTACTTTGAAATATGGAATGATGAGATCTTGTAGCATTAAACCAAGTATACTATCCTGCAATGAATAAAACAAGCTAAACTAAAACAAAAAATGAGAAAAAATAAAAAAGTGCAGAAAAATGCAAAAATGGGAAATCGACACAGATCCCCCTTTGGGGGATGGGGAGTGGCCTCGGAAGAGCCCACTCTAGATCATTTTTATTACTCGATTACAATACTTAGAAGAGAATGCCACTTGGTTCTCATAGAAGATAAACCCAAGGGATTACAAAGCTATCAAAAAATGAAACCGGAAGAAGAGAACACTCTTGGGGAGCTCCAGATGGCCCAAATGTCAAATTTTGGGCAGCACCTCCTCCTCTTTTTGGATGGACCTGCTAAAAAACAACAAGCAAGTGTCAGTGAAGAGTGCCCAAAAATGCTTTAAAAGTGTCCTTGGACAACCTAAAAAAAAACGCTTTAAAAGTGTCCTTGGACAACCTCAAAAAAAAACGCTAAAAAAAACTAAGTTAATACTAGATTTAAGAAAGCAAGTAACTAAGAAGAGTGGGTTTGTGAGACCCACTTTTCCTAGGATCTTGGGCAGCCTTTAAAGGGAAGCCAATTCAAGCACTTTAGATTTGCAAGATATAACTTTTAAAATCAAATACTAGACTCTACTTCAAGCCTTAATATTTTACTATGAAATGACTTGCATAAACGAGAAATTAGCCATGCTAGATCTAGTATCAGATAAACTTTTTAAATTTCAAGATCTAAGCATGAAATAAATCAGATCTAAATAATGAAACTTGCATAAACGAGATCTGAAAACTTGTAAGAAACAGTAACCAAGAAGATTAAACTTTTTTTTTAAAGTGAAGGAAAGAGAGATAGAAAGAGTGTTGGAAGCCTGAGAATGTTGGGCCATGGAGTCTGCTTTAGTGGAACACCGAGGGACTATGTCCTCAATAAGATCTTGAAGATGAGGAAGATTCAAACTAGCTCAACCCCTTCTACAAGTGAGATCACCTGCAACTTAGAAGTCCTTGCACAAACAGATGGTTAAAACATAGGTGTTGTTGGAAAAAGACAATTAGAAAGCATGCAATTAAACTTAAAATACATGCAACACCAAGAGATCTAAAACAAGCAAATAGTAAGAGCATAAATCAAACTAGAATAATCTCTTATCCTACTGGGAGGGAGCTCCCCTTCAAGACCCACAGTTAACCAACAAAAAACAAAGACAAATAATACAGATTATACCTCATAAGCACTTGACAATCACCATCCACAAATGAAAAGCATTACACCATAGATCTTGCCTCCAAATCCTTCTTTATTCCAAATGGTAAACAATACAATACAAGCAATAACATTCCTTCGGTCCTCTAACCATGCAAAACTGAGGAAAGGAGCCCTACTTAAATAGCAAAAATGACCCAAGGGGGGTGCTACCTACACTAGCAGATAAAGTGGGAGTTTATCTGAGTTGAACCGGAGCTTGAAGTGAAGAGAAACTACAGAGGTGACTAACACCTCTCTCACTTAACTCACCATTAGCCTGCCAACACATCAAGCATCAACCATCAACCAAGCTTGGCATCAATCTTCCACACGTGCGACTTGAATTAAGGTTGGTGTGAAGTGTGTTGACGTCATCCTTCACATATTCGCTATCTCCAAAAGGTTTAAACCACAGTTTTAATTTTTTTTAAACAATTTTATGTTGGAGAGGAGTCCACCCCCTCCTCCAAACTCAGCCCTCACTCTCACGCGCAAGCTTGAAACTAGTTGACATCACCACTTTCATATAAATCAAAACTCACTTGAAACTATAACCAAAGTTTAAGTTTTGCCTTCACATGGATGAAATAATTAATAAATGAGGGGCCCATCAACTCAGATTGACTTGCCACGTCATTGTTGGGGCGCACACCTTAACGGTCCCTAATTTTGGTAACTCCGCGGTTTTTGTGGAAGTTGTAAGCGGAAGTTACGACTCAAAACAGTCTTAGGGGTGTCGGGGTTGAGTAAAAACCTTCTTTTTGTAATAAACCCATGGTTTAAGTCCAGGGTTTAGGGTTCGGGGTGC
>LPNX011210001.1:12699-25398 GCA_001517045.1 Pseudotsuga menziesii | reverse complement strand
TATACTTGGGGTAATCAATTAACTTTTAAGTATGCTAAACAATGTTTTTTTTCAAACTATGTGGCATTTATCATCTAAATTTTAACAGAAGTTCTTTATTGTATTCTCATTTATCAATACAAGTTCTAGGCGGTAGGACGCAATCACAATAGTAAACTACATTCAGAACACACTAGCACCGTTAACTCTTAGCTATGACAAGAAAAAGGGAAACCATCTTTAATAAAGAAAAATAAATAAGACAGGAAAACTAAAGTCACACCTTTCCTGGTAAATAAAAGTGGAACTCTTGTAGGGCCAATCCAAATTATCTTTTATCTTGGCTCATCCGAATTCATTTTGAACCAACCACTCTTATATATGAACCTAATGGACAAGCAAATGCGATTGGCCTTATTCAAAGGATATTCCACTTTTTGAATAATATCTTTGATGTCAAAGCAATTGGGATCTTTTGAAAGATTTCTATTGGCTACTTTTTAAAGATCCACCTCATAGACAATCGATTTTTTCGAAAAAACATATTACAAATGTTCTCGATAGGTCATCTGGTTGATAGAGGCTCCGTCAAAATGTCTACATCCTACAAATCTAAATTAAAATACTCAAGGACTATTGTTCCCTTCTGAAATCATCCCATATAAGCTTCTCACAGGTGGGAAACTTATCTTAGGAATACACACCCCGAACAAAAGGTTACCAATAGGATTAAAACCCATTCAGGGTTGTGGGTACGAACTCTTCACCCTCAACCTCTTCTCCAACTGCTTCAAGTTGATCATGGAGTTCAGTGATCTTCATCAAATAACTGGCTATGATATTTCTCTTGCTCATTTGTGTGGCTCCAAGCTTATTCCTCATCAACATCTTCTGATTGATGTTTTCACTCTGATATAGAGTGACTAGAACATCAAACATCTCCTTTCCAATATTTCTGATTATATGAGGAATCAAAGGATCCTTCGTCAAGTTGAGGATGACTTGCTTTCTCTTGGACATCTTCTTGTTATAAATTTGCAAACCCACCAGCCTCTGCAGGAAGTGTAACCGTCTTCTCCACAAGATACCAAATCTCATGTTCCTCCAAAAGCATATGTAACTGAAACCTTCCACGGAACAAAGTTGGAAGGGCCCTCAAAATTATCTTTGTATCTTGGATGGAAGGTAGTCATACCATTGTTCCTGGAACAAACTGCTAGAAAAAATAGATAAAAAATCACAAGTCTGCAGTGATTTTTTCAAACATGAACTCATGTATCCAACCCCTAAAACCTCAGGACAACTCCCTATCCTAGATAGAATCCCTCTATCTATACACTTATTCCTAGAAGTTTAAATCAGATTTGCACCTATAATCTCTAATAAACTAATCTAGGAAACTAAATTGTGTAAGCTATCAAAAAAATAGATGAAGAATGCTAAATCTACAAACAAAAAATTACAAAGATATGAACAAGAAGCTAGTAAATTACAGTAACCAATCACATCACTTTTAATTAACTCAAACGAAAAACTATTACATCTCTATAATCACTAGCTGAAAGAAAACTGAAAATCAATAGAATTGAATGCCCTCATGTCTTTATAACACAAGCCGAGGGGCTAACAATAAATCTGGGCTACATGAATCAAATTTGATGGCGTCAAGATTCCTAGGATAAAACACCTTCATGAATAGAACTACCAATAAATCATGCTAAATTGAAGTGAAATAGGAGCCCACATCTCTTTGCTAAGAATTCCCTTCCTGGAAAGAACAATCCTCATACATACTCCCTCCTTCCCTAGTGAACTGTGGCTATCTCAATCTAATATACATGTGATCTAATTTAGAACTACATAGAATATCTAATTTTAGAACTGAACTAAAGACAAAAATAACACATCTATTTATGGCTGGTGCATGCATGCATGCTCCCTTGCTATTGGAACATTGAACATTGATGCACCCTCACCTATAACACTTGATGTGCACCATCTCACTCATAGCAATAAGCACATCAGCTCACTCATGGTCTTCCCGTCGCAGGTATAGCATCCCAGTCGCTATTCCTGGGGTTTGCATTTAAAAAAAAAAAAAACTTATACAAAGCGTGGATACAACGATGGCCAGGAATGGATACAGAGACAGCAAGGCATGGATACAGAGATGGCAAGGCGTGGCTATAGCGACGTCTTATTCCTGGGTTTGCATTTAAAAAAAAAAACCTTATACAGAGCGTGGATACAGCGACGGCCAGGCATGGATACAGAGACGGCCAGGCGTGGATATAGTGATGGCTTAGACATCTAACGAAATATAGAACATTGTTTCTCTTGCAATGCAAATTAGGGGTCGTCTCTATTGCGACGAAATTGTTTCCACGGAAAAAAAACACTTAGACGTGGCAATATCCACGCTTTTCAGTGGATATTGCCACATTTTTCCATGGCAAAATTGATCACTTGTACTAGTGTGAATACCACTCCTATAGTGACATAGAACATATACCAGTTACTAAAAATGACATCTAGAATTGAAACTTACAGTGCATATATTATTGACTGTATAGGCCAAGCAATGGGGGTTAGATGCTTCGGCATCCTCCACTGGGAATCGAGAATTCTATGGACCTCTAAGTTTTCTCATGATTTTTTCTTAGCCCCTCTATACACCAGCAATAATTGATATGAGAATCATAATCTAGATCTAGTTATATGGGTGAATCTAGACTATCGCCAGCTGTATATAGAAGTTGGCTCCCACTACTGCAAATTAGAGCATCAAATGCAGACAATTTTACTCCAATAGACTGAAGCACCAAAAGGGTTTTTGGAACTGTCAATGCAGTTGATAAGATGAATCCAAGAGATGGGAATTTTCCAGTAGAGAGAACCTCATTCATAATGTCTTGGATAATAATAGCTAGTTTACTAACAAGGGATTCTCCACTAACATCATAGTAATCCATTGCAATATCAAATAGACGCTTTCTTCTTTTGAGAGGTAGTTTTCCCATAGAATTAAAGCTATTATTTCGATCGATATTTTGTTTTTCCTGTATCATTTGCTTCTCGCAGTTTAGATTAACTGTTCTTAGTCTTCTCTATGATCATCCTAATGCGATAAAAAATACCCTCCCCGTTATCTTCATTTTGAAGAAGCTTATCAAGTTCAATAGTGTTATTAAGTGAATTTGAGAAAAAAGGTTTATATGCATATAATGAGAGTCTAAGGGACATATCTGGGTCATCCTTGA
Source organism: Pseudotsuga menziesii (assembly GCA_001517045.1). Classification (NCBI taxonomy): domain Eukaryota; kingdom Viridiplantae; phylum Streptophyta; class Pinopsida; order Pinales; family Pinaceae; genus Pseudotsuga; species Pseudotsuga menziesii. Next base: position 22,159 of record LPNX011210001.1, on the reverse strand, counting down.
ATGAACCAATGTCTGATTCAGGATCCATATTTTCATTGAAGTCATTTTCACTCTGCGATTGTGGGTGTCTCATTCTGGATTGGGAAATCCTTGAAAATATATATTTTACAATGTTGTGGCCAAGAATAGAGATGAATGTTCTTCAGACCATTTTGCCTGCATTCATCCTAGAGGTTCTTATCAGCTACTAGTCTATACAAAGCAGCTGCAATTTCCTTATCATTATGTGGATCTACCAGCAAACTATTCTTCAACGTCTGCACAAGAATCAACCAATTTGTAAGAAAAAATCAGAGAGCGATTGATGACGTTAGATCCAATCAGACTTTTAGTTTTGAAGGTATAATTTTCAATATACCAATTTAACGTCTACATGTCCTCCATTCTGTCGTAACCATAGGCAATCCATGTGTAGCTTCCTGCATTTAAACAAAGTAGGAGAATGACATGCTTTATTCTTTTTACAAAACCGTAAATGCTTTTAGATCAAATTGTTAGGTCAGAGACCTTGATATTTTGAATCCTAAAAATCTTAAAATCTTAAAATCTTCAAAATCATTTCATCTTAAAGATCAAATTTTCTGTCAATGAGAAGAGCAATAATGGATAATTTCTTTTATAATTTGACAGGAAGTTTTATAAACCTTGGTTTTTGCAGCAATCATATATAAATCAGCAACTTCTGATTGCTTGTGATGTTTGGGATATGCCACATCTCTAAAGAAATCATACTTATCAATAAGCTTTAGGACACTGGTCAGTACAGTGGCACTTTCTGCAGGCAGTTGATCAATATTGTCTCGATTACCCATAATCAACATCTACAATTTTCAAATGGATAACTAAAATATAATTTATACATGAGAAGGGAAAAACATACCTCTAAAGAAAAAGCTAAATTTAGAAATTAAAAGAAGAAATACCAAGTTTCCCAGCTTCCTCAACTTGGCACATTCACCAAAATTCTTGACTAGAGTGGCCATGTTCTTCTTGGGATCACGTCAAGCAAGAGCCAAAATAATGGGTTTTGAAGGATTGTTCAAAAACTGTGGGATCTAAAAAACAAAAAATGCTATTATGCAATGTGACGACTATAATTTTTCAAGTATATTGAATCTTAAATGATGGAGAGTAATTAAACCTTGCCGTGCTGCATACCTCACCCCATAAAGGAGACTCGGGAAATTGAGTAGAATCATTATCTGAATCATTATTTGTGTTTTCATCTTGCACTATAACATTTGAACTATAGTAATTGCTTGAAATCCTTTTTTATTGTTTCCTAGATGTTTCTTAAACATTCTTTGGGGTGGTAATTTCATTCATGCTTACTAAATTCTATTTTCTACCCAACAAACTCATAGCAATTTATTCAACACTGTTTTATTTTTCAGTTGTGAAATCTCTGAAGTATTAATATTTCTTCCAGTTTTGATGTTTATTATATCCTTAACTGTTTTCAACCTTTCATGTACTATTTATTTTGCCTTTTGAGAAACTTAAGATAATATTCTCATGTGAAGTTTTGGTTTGTTGTTTTGTAGGCTAACACCTTTTTATAGGAAAGCTATTTGGTACTTGTCTGAATCTCTGTTTGGTCTAAATCCTTATTAGACTTAGTTTGCTTCAATACTTATTTTCTTTATCGAGCTATATCTTTAAATGATGATTTGTAACACATTCTTCCTTTATTTTTTCTTTCTGATATGAGAAAGGAAATGCAATTTCAATTTCTACTATGTTCTACAATTTCGCTTGAAGCTTAGATAAAATATAGTAGCTTCACTAGAAGCAACAATTCCTGGGCACTAGAACCAACAGTTCTAGCCCTAAGCAAGAAGGTAGCTCTATAGTATGGATTGTAGTTTTGTCAAAGGCCCTTCATACCCATGATTTTATGGTGTCCCTGTCAAAGGAGGAATGTTCACTTACTTTACAAACTACTAGTAAAATCCATTTGTGAAAGGAGGTAAAGATGACAACAGGTGGGAGCGTGGGAGGAAAGATTGTATTGGTTTGTTGTAATTCCAATTTTCCTATGGATGGGTAATTCAAAGGATAAACTTTTGTGAAACATCCAAATGATGGACACAAGTAAAATTGTTTTGTATAAAGTTTCTTGCACACATAGACCATGGCAACTCAGTATGTATAAAGCAACAAATAAGGAGGTACAATGTGAGTCTGTTTTTCCTTTAGTACAACACAATTGCTTGGGACAATATTAGTACCCTTTAAATGGTATGTTGTGAGGGCTACACCCATTGCAATTGACATGATAGCATGGAGTTGAACCAACATGACATGGAGAGATTTATATTTCCCTACAATGATATATACTATAAGAATATAGTATCCTAACAACTAAAACCCAGTGACCCCACAGTTTATGCTTCACTTTAGATTTGATTATCCCACTTATTTATAGGGTACATCCAGGAAATATTTTTGTATTTCCCTTTGCTGCATGGCTAGGGTGACATACCTCCATCACAGTGGGAGTTGCACAGGTGGATACTAACTTGTTTATGCCATTATAGTATTTTTTGAAGATTAATTTAACCCTCTGCAAGCTAGGTACTGTTAGAGTTAGGGTGAAGTAATTGTCGCCTCTGTAACTATTTATAAGTATCAATGTGATTATGGCTTCTGCCTAGCTCTTTTCAAGGCTTAACTCACCCCCAGGAACCAGTGATAGCATGCCAAACATAAAGGTACCTAGAATCATACAAATGTAATATAAATTCAGAACATAGTAGCATTCCAAATCAACTATGGGGGGAAGTAGTATGCGTATTAAAATAAAATTTTGAATATATCGTCTATTCACTATACAAAGAATGTAACTTATGCATTCATGAGGCAAGAGCTATAATGCATGGTTTAAAGCATATAGATAAATAAGGATTATTAATTGACTAATTCCTAATGGACAGCTAAAGAAGCTTACTTTAAATTGTGGCTCTCTTTTGCATCTGTAAAAATGTGTCTCAGGCCCAAAGCAGAATCCTCTTTTCTCTCACCAATCTTTCTGAAACTTGCAATTTTCTTTTATATGTGTCAGCTGATTTGCAAAACTGAGTTATGAGCCCATAGAATGATTAGAGTTCCATTAGAAAGCCAAGAATTGAAAGGAAATTATCTTCGAACAACAAATAGAGATGAATTATGGTCTCCAAATGTCATAGTTCAAACAAAAAAGGAGATCAAACCTACTTTGCTGAATCGCCAACTTGAGGAGGCTTTGCATTAGGGTCCATTTCAATAGATTTCTGACCATAATCGATAAGAAGAAACTTTGAAGGGGTGCCCCCTTTCTCTAGACTGTTAAAGAAATAAAAAAACCATAATCATTTTAAATTGGACCTTCAGCATAATGTCGTTGTGTAACTATATATCTACACAAGTTAATATAAATTTATAGAACATACAAGTGGCCTGGAAAAAGATTCTCCCTCAGCTGAGACATCTATGGAAAATGCATCCCTTGTACACCACCCAAACCGGTTGAGTATGTCAGGTAACTGCAAGACAAATATCCAAACTCTAAGCTAATAGTGAACAAACAAAGACTTATAATGACTTAGTAAAACAATACACAGATACTTGTTATTCTCAATTAAGATTCAATGTGAGATAAATGTTTTAGCACACGGAACACATTCAGACATCGTTGGAAAAAAACAAGGTTCAATTCCATGAGAAGTTACCCGTCTTTCTTTCACGATGAACAAAGGTTTTAGAATGCCTCTCCACAGCCCCGCGCTAGCAACAATTGATGTTATTCATATAGTATTGATGCTGAAATATGAGAAGTTCGAAAAGGAAGGAAATAAAATAAAAAATTTGAAACATAGCAAGGGTTCTCACTTTACTGCACTAGTAATCACTTCATATGGATCAGTTCTAGCCCCAAGAAAAACTGAATAAAATCATTGATTGTTTCAACAGCAGGATCTCCTGGAATGCCAAATATGAAGTAAATTCAAGAGAAAATAAAAAAGACTAATTTTCTCTTGAGAATTTATAGTTAGAGTTATGTTAAGTCTTACATGTATTAGATATAAGAAATTTATACCATTCATAATCTCTGCAATTCTTACTGCTTTCCAAAGAGATTTCGAGCTCATTGTTTTCATTTCCTTGAAAAAATGCTCTGAAAGATCCTTCCAATAGCTGCAAGAAAACAATATAGATTGTTGGCTCTCTAATGCCATCACCTACACCAGTACTCAAAGGTGAACCTTCGCTACCCTCGACTAGCAAAAAATGAGTCTCAAATGGGACATCTTTCCCATATGAACCCATCCTCTCTTTCATCCACCACATCTTGAAAGAGAACAAAGACAAAAAATGAAGGCCTCTGCAAAAATGCATATAAAATACATCCATCGTAACCCATAGAAAATAATTGTAAGATGAATAACCAAAAAAATCCCAAAAATGTGCACTTCTTGCAGCTGTCATAATGCATTGTAAAAGTCCTGAACATCAAAAGATGACAATCTTAAAATACAACACTTTGGTTCTAAGGAATTCATACACTTAAGCAAGCACTTTCTATAAATTAATGAACCACTCCTCACCATAGCACAAACAACCAAACTAAATAAAATAACATCATAATAAAGTATCCTCCTACATGGTATTTTATCCTATTATTAAGCATGAAACCTTCAGTCTGTTAAAATTACTACAAATTATTGAAATAGATTCCTCACCAAAACATATCAAAAGTTCAAACCAAAAAAAATATATCCAAATATCACTCTGGTGCTTACTCTCATACATACTTGAACAAGTGGTTTCTTTAGAAATTAATGAAACCCATTGTTCACAAAATCATGTGAAACTAAAAACCACAGCTCAACTTTATAATTAATGAAACCCAGTCATGACCAAAAGACATCCTAGCTAAAAATGATAGATTCCAGTACCCAGCATTCTGCTACCTAGTTTTTACATAAGTAGAGAATGTAAACTCTCAGACACAACTGAAAACATAATAGTCATAATGGCCTTCAAATTAGGATTTTGAACACAAGATCAAGCCTTCACAAAAAGAGGTGTAAAACACCAAAGCAAATGCAACATTATATTGTTTAGGCTTGTACAGAACCCAACTACATTTTGTTGTCACAGAAACAACTAGTACAATGAATCGGGATTATTACTCCCAGAGAAAGCCACATCTAAACAATAACAATACAAGAAACCTTCAAATTAAGCTTGATTCTCAACCCCAAATCTTCAAAACCAACAATTTTCAATGAACAATTTCATTCTAGAAACAATTCATTCTACAAATTGATGACTCATGAATTTGTTAGTCCCAATAAAACACCAAAAATAGCCTGCAAATTACACTACTAAATAAAAGATAAAACTACCACCAAAAACACAAACCATAGAAATCCAACACAAATTCACTGCAGAACAATATATTTCTAGTAGCCACAAACCTGTCATCCTCAAAGTGAAAAAGGCATCAAAGTATGCTATAGAAATATGCTATAGAAAATAAGAACAAGCTTCCTCAAAAACCAAAAGAATAAAAACTAGCACTTTTTGGATTCTTTTAAGAGCGAGTTGGAGAGTGGCCTACATCACTAAGACCTTTATGGGTGAAATTTTGGTGAAACTTTAAGTAAATGACCAATCAAAAAATTTGGAAGAACGATAATTAATAAAAATTTAAGTAGAAACTCAATCAAAATCAATAAACTGGAAACCTCAAACTAAAAATCCAAACAACTTGTTAACTAGCCCATTCAATATTATATCAAACCTCTCCCAAAACCTCCCAAAAGAAAAACAAAGAGATAAATAAAATGGAACAAGGAAAGCATTAGAATGCACATCAGATATACAATATCTATTGTATTGGTAAGGATTTCCTATTCCCACTAGTCACAACAAAAAACAATACAAACTACGTTGCATGCAAAGAAAAACTACACCAAGAGTGTTGGATCATTTTAGAGTCCTTTTGAGGAGGCCAGAGCAAACCAATGGATCATTTTAGTTCTTTTGAGGAGGCCATAGAAAACCAACCAAGACAGAGTGAGAACATGGGTGCTTAATCAACATACACTGGTTGGAATTTCAATTTTCACCTACCCAATCTCTCAACTGCCAGGAATTACCAATACCCAACTTTATGAAAGTTCTACAGAAGATTAAACCACACCGATCACAACAAAGAAAAACACAAATTATATATAAACCTTTATGAAGAAGGTTGTATCAAAATGAAAACTCCAAAGAAAAGGATAATCTACACTCTCTTCACGGTAGGTAGAGGCAGAGTCAAAATAATGGGTTTTAACATTTTATTCTGCTTGAACAACTGTTAAAATCCTAAGATTCAGATAGTGTCTCCCCTCCATCATTCAAACTAATCATCAAAAATTCATTAGGTGACCAGTAATGAACATTCCACCACAGTAATAATGTGCATCCTAATAAGCATTGAGATAGAATTGAAACTTGATCTCTCTTGTTACTCGAAATCAAAAACCAGTCCACAACCCTTCCACCTCTGTCCCCAATACTACCTCCCAAATCACAAAAAAAAATGAAAGACAACCACCATTATGCTCACTGGCATTCAAAACAAACCCAACTTCAAATAGTTGACCACCCTAGAAGCCCGATCAAAAAACATAGACAACACATACAATATCAAATTCACAAAAACAAAACCCCTCAACCCTTAACTTTACAAGCTCAGAGTAATGCTGATGAGCATTGTGAATCTCTTACGGCTCTTTAAAATCATAACAAAAGAAAATGACAAATTCATGTGTCCATTTTGCATTATGATAACAAATTCAGTTACCTAGGACTTCAAATATTGACTTGATTTGTTTCACCTGGGCATATTTGCAATGCATCGATACTCACCATCACAAACTACCATGAATAGTAGAAAATTTTATTTTGCCAAGTCTTGCAGAACCAAAACGATAAAAATAACTGGAGACAGCTTCCCCATTTTGAAAATATTAAGCAACGAATATATAATAGAGAAGACCGTCCATTTATTAATGTGTCTTTGTTCATTCCTAAATTAATCACTTCTGATAACAATAACAAGATATAACTTTCCAATTTTGAAAATCTTTAGCAAAGAATATACGATGACACATAAAATGCCATCATTTCATTAGGCATGCCTCTTTGTTCAAATTTGTCTTTTCAAATAACGAGTGTCAACAATATTTTTTATTTCTCAGTAATCTTCCTAAAGCCAATTACAATTCACAACCATGAATTCAAGTTTTATGCCGAACATTGCATTTGTAATACTGACAAATTCTCAGTTCATTCATACTGTAAAGTTTCTCTTCACATACTTGAAGGATCAAAGCTGAAGAAAGGATTTAATCCATTGGCATAAAAAAACAGCTCTTATCGAAGCAATATGAAAATTGGCATAAGGTTGCAGTTGCATTTGTTGAAAAATTTTGTCCACAATAAAGAATCATGACTACATTGTTTGATAGAAATCTCTCCATCATGCAAAACCTATGATGAATATAACATCTTCTCTGTTAAAAATTTAATTTAGGGGTCTAAACACAAAATAACTTACAATCACACCTGGTTGTCAGCCAGACTCTACATATATGAGAAGAGATATTAGGCATGTGAGACAAACAAACATGTTGCTAGAGGATCTCCCAACTGAAATACTATATTGCAGCATCTGTTGGCGAATTAAATTATGAAGTGTTGCATGGCACAATAACTTTAGATGAACCCAACTCTATATACTTGATGCAAGCTTTCAACTATTCCTTACTATAACTTTAAAATACTAACTTCTTTCCTAAACGTGGGTCATTTAGATTTAGTCCAGTCTAAGACCTGTAGATAGAAATTCTGGTCAATATGTGAGCAAATGTCATTTTTGGATATATAAACAACTACTATATGAACTCTACTCTCTGTAGAATGTCAGATGAAGTAATGCGACTATTGAGAATTTATAATGCTTACGAGTACCAAAAATGCGAGGAATCCACAGACACCATAGAATGATTAACTATCCTATCATCCCGGGAATACCCCTGAAGCACTATAATTAGCTTTACTATAAAATAAAAAACGAATCCTAATGGATACCATCTTTGTGAGCTTTGAATGGATTATCAAATGTGTAATAATGTGGGTTTAATTAAAGGTCTTGTACCTAAAAATACAAGAATATGGAAGAAAAAATCAGTTGAAAAACCTAGGACTGAAGCATTCCAAACTTCTAAAGATAACAAAAGTGAACACAATGAATTAGAAGACCATGAAAAACCTTCTATCTACTTTTTATTAATTATCTCTTAAAAGACTCAAAGGTACTTATTTATGGATTTTTTTTAAATCTGTCATGAATACCAATATTCGAATAAATAAGTCAAATAGAGTCTGTGGCAGTAAGAGTAGATGAGTTTGTATAAACTTATTGTAATATCCCCCATATAAAATTGTAATATTCCAAGGTAATTTGTACTAGGCTATCAATATTCCTCGAAGACAATTTACTAGTTTTAGCTGCGACTCGTTAGAGTTGTAAGTACACTTGATGTTGCTATAAAGAAGTGTGAAATTATTGACTGTTAGATGGCCTGTGAGTTTTCAGACTTCATACCTTTCCCCTTAGCTTAAAGATATGTCACTATTGTAGGTTTCACTCTTCCTAAAGTTTGGGTCCCTTCCTTTTTACAATGGAGTTGAAACACTTGGTAAATTTATTGTTGTAGCCTACTATGTGGTGTTTTGTTTATACAATTTGCCAAACATTTGGATGGCATACTACTGTAAGAATCTCTACCATTAAGTGTGTTACCCAAACTGTTGTAAAAAGATTATAAGTGTTTTATTTCCATGCATAATTTTAATAACCAACAACATCACAACATTTCAATAAGAAAATGCACAAAATATCAGACTTTAAGAAACATTTCCAGCTCTGAAAATTATTATGAGAACAAGAGTCACATGCCTGTGTGAGATGAATGGGATTTTCTAAAGGAATGTCAACTCTTCTCTATATATTTTGACTTCAAGCACAATGTCTCCTTCAACCCAAAATGTAGCAGCAGAGAAGATGAATTTTGTCCCTTCTGAAGCCTATATCAACAGTGCGTTATCTTGTTCCTGTAGCAACGATTTTGACAAATACAAGTCTGATGGAAGCCTCCTAGGAATAGAGAGTGATGGAATTAATTTCATATGCAGATATTAGTGAACAAGAGTGGATATCTATGCCTGGGGATGCGTTCTTATCCTCTACCACAAATTTCCCAAAACCACAACATGTTATTTTCCCCACAGAACAAAACAACATCAGATATTTCTCTGAGATGGAAGATGAATGGTATTTAGTCACTACTGGTGTGCCTCCTTCCATAAAAGACTTCTCCAAACAAAGTTTGTCTCACTCTAAAACATCAACAAAATA
>LPNX011210001.1:0-12602 GCA_001517045.1 Pseudotsuga menziesii | reverse complement strand
TGTTAAAATAAAAGTGTTATCAAGAGTACCTCTCTAGATTGGCAATGAATTGAGATTTTAAGGACTGTTTGAAATAGACCTTATTCACTTTGCAATAGGAAATCTTCTCATTATCAAAAGCATTGTGACATTTTCTAGGAGTGACTATCATAGGACCAAAAAAACACTGGATTGTGTATAGAGCAGTTTGTAATGGCAGGTATAAGCTAGGAAATTGTAAAGTGTACAAGAAGAACAACAATGATGAAGATCGTTAACAAAGGAAGCATGACCATAGGGGGGATATTATCAAAATATCAAAATTCCTGAGCAAATTTAGTAGATGGAGAAAAGTATGCATCTAGATCTTACAAAAAAATTAGAGTTTAATGAATCTAGATCAATTCAAAAACCCTACTATCCAAGTCAATACAATGAATTTCACGCCTTCATATATATAATAGAAAAAGGGGGAAATAAAACATGCTGGTCATAAAATATTGATGGAAATGCATAAGCAGCAACCATATTTAGATTATTATAGGTATAATTTAATATAGTAGCAGGACCAACAACTACCTGAAAAATATAAACACGCATAAATAAGGCAATAATACCCTTCAAATATCCATAAATTATCTCAGGCATCTCAATGTTGCTTGAGCGATCATCACAAATAAAGGAGTAACCATGATCATGGTGGTAGTCTCACTAAATCCAACTACCCTATTTACAAGATCTATTCTTCATCTAACACGAATCGATTAACAAATAGAATCCTGAATCGGGTTAATTTTTGACTACCGTGTTTGTCAGATATGAAATGAAAGCAGCACTACACCTTGTGTTGCACAGGTTGGGTGTTGGTGCATGTATAACTACATAAAAGGTTAAAGATTTTTTAAATATGAACAAAGTAGTGCAAAACTGAATACAACTAGAGTGTGGAGAGAATCTATGTAACTATCAGTGGACACAAAACCTAGTGCTAGTACCAAATTAGTTTGCTTTTAGCAACTTAAAACCATCTATAGCATGATCAATACAATAGTAAATGAGTTGATCTGTTAGACAAATGATAAAACTTCAAGACAGTGTTGGGCTCTCCTATGAAGTTAGGACCTTTCCTACCAATGAATAAAATCAAGAACACACCACAAAACTAAAAACAACTAACCACGAAACAAGAAAATGAACAATGAAACGAGGATAATACAATACAATATGATTTGTTGACAAGATTTGCAAATTTAATTATTCATTGAAAAAACAGAGTACTTGTGACTTTGCAACATCAACAGCTTCATCATGTCCCTTAAGTTCTTCCATTTACATACAATCCTCTTCAACTTTTTTAATATGATTTATAGCTACAAACAAAATATTTCCCATAAGAAGGACAATTACAAATATGCCGAAAGATATTCTGATGGCTGAAAATGGTAGCTTTGGGTCATCTGAGAGTCTGCAATAGCCAAAAATAACTGGTCTTGAGAAAATCTTAAGACTTAGTAATTCTACCTTATCAAAATCAACAAGGACTTAGTATTTTTCCTTGTCAAAAGGCAACAATCTGATAGTACATCGAAATTAAACCAAGTAGATCCCTTGTGCCAAATTCAATATTCAAAGAAAGATTCAAAATCCAACCCCATAAGAATTATTTGAAGGAACTCAAATCCAGGGACAATATGACTTCCTCACACACAGATCATGTAAAAATTCACAATAAATGCCATCTGATAAAACTCCTTACACACCACTGACTATTCAAAATTCACAGGACATACTAGCAATGCAGTTTATGCTTTCTATCAGATCTCCAAAATCCAATTCGCTTATGTGGTGGCTATTAGAGCCCGTACCATACTTCAGCATATGAAAAGATTTATTGGTTGTGTCATATACATTTACAATGATGGCCAAGTTGCCTACAAGCTGATGTAAAAAATTCTATACCAATGACTCTACATCAAAGGCTCCACCCAAGTACCTCGAAATACTAGAGGAAATACTTTGATAAGTTATTTTAAGGAAATAACACATCAAACAGAAAAAATAAAGACTTAAAATTGAACAAAAATGGCTAGGATCCATTTCACCAACACAAATTCCTGAAAAACATCAATCCACTGTACAGGAACCAAATCACACTAACTTGGGACATTTGCACTAAAATCTGAGCCCAGAAATAAATATTGTTATGATTGTAAGGCAGAGGGATTTGCAGTTACATTTCTTCTATGTTACAAAATAGAATTATCTTCTGCAGTTACATTTCTTTAACAGACAACACTTTCATCGAGGGCTACAAAAGGTATCCAACAGTTTGCTACTTCAGGATAATGTGGCTGTGAGGCAAGGGGTGGTTCTACCTCTTCTATACCATATAATTTATGAAGGTTGGGCACTTGTTTTCTCTCGAGTGCACCATATTTCCCACATTATTCAGCCAGGTTTGTTGATAAACAGGTCTTCAATTATGCCAACCTATTACAAGATGTCAGGAGGATATCCAACATTACATCACAGGTCAGTTACTGTTGTTTCCACCACAGGATTTGCTCAGATTGTTCCTTCATTGTTGTTTGGATGCTGTTGTTTACACTCAGAACTGAGTTTCATGCTTATTCAAAGCCCTTTTACTAATGATCTCCCTCAAAAGACTTCTCAGACTTGTTTCCTCACCATTGTACTTGTCTACAATGTTCCCAGAATTGATAATCACCATGATTTGTTGCTGGTTTCACTCATATGCATACCCAGAACCTACTCAAAACTACCCAAATTTAAAAAAAACAAGGTTTAATGACCGTTGACTGCTATTGGAATGCACAGGAATAGGTCTAGCATGCCGAGGCTATCAAAGAATGTTTCCAGACTTGAGATTGAAGAAAATTTACTACTCCTTAAAGGTCAAAATATGTCTGCAATATGCTAAGATCAGGCCAGAACGAGCCCAGCATGCCTCATCTTGCTCTTTGGAGGCTGCAATATACATCAAAGCTACACATAAGTTGAGATTAAGGGCTGTATTGTTGCCCAGAACTGCTTAGTACATGCCCAGATATGAGAAATGGTCTGATCATTGTTGTTCTAAGGGTGAAAATGTTCTCAAAACTGCCCAAAAACAACCATAATGTTGTTGCCCGCCCATGCTATACCAAATCATCAGCGACCAGGGTATCATCATCAATGTTGTTAGACTTGAAATTGGCAAACACAGAGTCGACGACTCAGGAAAGACTCATTTAAGACTCGGCCAAAAGAAAAAAAACTCAAAATATAGTAAATTTTGTGCACAAAAAAACTAATGACAATTCTAATCCATATAAGTTATAAAACCACATTTATGAAAAAATTCATTGGATCATCTCATAAAAAATGATAATACAAAAATTGATACTCCATATTTATATTCAAAATAGTGAACTGAAAAATGATTACATGAACAATGTCTCCAAGTCCAATCTTAAGTCTCATGCATGACTACGAGAAGTAGAACACCTAGAATAGATCCTAAGGAAGACTTGTGAGCGGCTAATGCTAGCATGTAGAAATTATTTGATGGAGTGACCAGCATTGATTGGAAGTGATTCCTAGCTAAGAGGAGTTGGTGGCTAAGGTTTTCCTATGGATTTCCTAGCTAGGCTTTGGGGAGCTTGAATTGTACCATCTTTATGATGATACTATCGTATGTACTTGTACTTCATCTAATATATATATATATATATATATATATATGAAGTTTCCAACTGTCCAAATATTGTGTTTTTGCATATTTGGATTTCAGTTAATGTTATCTTCTTAATGGAGTGGATTTCAGCCCTAGTTATTCATGTTGATTTGACATAATACATAACTGAATTGATTAAGTGAGTTAAAACATCCAGAAGATAACGGAGCAGATTTGCTATTGTTTTAATCTATTGTAATAAAACATTTCAAATTTATTATATACCTTGAAAAGTGTGCCCTAACAGTTGTATCATTGTAGTATTGGAGTACACTCATATGGTAGTTATTCTCGTGGGCTTCCAAATGAAATTGGATTGAAGGGAAGTGATATATCACTATTGTAATTTAATATTTCAGATCAGACTTATTACAGTTTGATCAGCCTTATTACAATTTGATTTATCACTTGAGTGGAAAAGTCCCAACCCACTACTGCTACCAAGAAGCAACTTCGAAAGAAAGCACAACTGTCACCTTCGTACTAAATTCTCTCGCTTTTTACCAGCTCTCAGAGGTCAAGGGAGGCCTCTCTAGGGTTGATTAGATGATTCGTAATGAAGAGAGCTTGGAGAGTATTGTTTTTTAACTAGATTAAATGTACGAGTGGATTTGCAAGGAAAGTTGATTCCCCAAAAGAAAATGTTTGGGTGTGCAAATGATTGATATTCTAAGTGAATCAAACACATTGAAATGGAAATACTTAAAAGATATTAGAGAAACTCGACATAACATTGATCCATCCATCAAATTGAACATAAAGGTAGTAATATAGTATATCCAGTTGCATATAAAAATCATCAATTCTGAAATTTGAAGAGAAATGCAGAAAATAAACTCTACAATGATTAAATGTTTCAGTGATGATTAAGTGGGTTTATAAGCCATAAATTAAATTGTATCCCAAATCAAGTGAATTGCAAGAAGTGATTAGCCCAATATATGATTAAAGCACAATATTTAAATCCAAGATGAGACCTTGCTTGAGAAAATTTCTGAAGCAAGATGTCACTCAAAGGATCTTAAATTTATTAAGTGTTAGATCCTCTAAAATTCAAGTAATTTCCAGATTTATTGAAGTGACGAGAATCATTTTTTAAATGTAGATTAAGCCAATAAAACTCATGATGCTCAAATATAACAAATTCTCAATTGAAAGATTGTAGACAACGAGTTAATCTTAGACTTTGCAACAAGAAAATTGTGGAAAAGGACATACAAAACTAAATCATCAATCCACAATTAGCGTTCAAGTCCTTGAATTGGCATCCCATGAATTTTCACAATGGAAATTTAGAGATTATGTAACTTGCACAAGTAATTTCCAGAAGTAATCAATAATGTGTAAATCGCTTGGTTAGGGTAGATGTGTTTATGAATTAAAAGAAAAGATTATTTCCCAATGAATTAACCTAGAAATAACCATTCATAAAACTAAAGATCTTTTCTTGAAGGAAAGAGAATAAGTGTTGTTATGCAAGAAAGCAGGCCAAATTCATAAAATAGAAATTCATCATGAACAATTTGCAACTATTAAAGTGTCAAATCTGAAAAAGACAATGTGCTAGTTGCTCACTAAAATTCCAGATTTAGAAGATGATTTAGTGGTACTTATTCCAAAATTGTTATCTGAGAAAAATGAGCAAAAAATGACCATAAGAAATCTTTAAAACTTGATAAAACCGTACAAATTTCTAAAGGTAAGTTATTATCACAAAACACCTAAGAAAAAATTGTGTTAAGTATTAAGAGGCAGATTTATTTTCTGTTAGAAATTAACTGCAAAACATAAATGAACTATGGAAATCAAGACGTAGGAATGATACAAAGAGTGAAAAATACCTTCACTTGATGGTTTAGAAATCTATAAAAGACGGCAACCAGATTTCTAGCTTAAAGAAGGGTAAAAAATGAAAGACTTTTTTTTATATGGTTGATGAGATTGGAAAGGGACGAGCACTTGAGGCTAGGATACCTACAAAACCCATTACAATTACATCCCAATCCTTTGGTGTTTGATGTAAAATATTTAAATATGTTACAGCTTGAACTAGCATGTGTGATTAAAGCCCCAAAGGACAAGTTTACCCCAACTATAACTTAGAGGTGTTACCCACTGTCACCTCGATAACCACCTCTTTGTACTTCTGGTTGTCTCTTCTCCAAGACATGTGGGGGCGGATCTTCCCTAGGATACTAGACTATGAAAATGAAGCACAAGGATTGTCAAAGTTAGTCTTAGCAAAAATTAAGGTCTTCTTTGTAGTATAGGTGATGGGAGGGTTATGAACATTGAAAACTAGTGCCAATCCCCAAGTCATATGGAGTCTCAAGATAATTCCCCTTGGGCCTTGTTTGAAAGTGTTTGACTGGAACCTATTCATAAAACACATATTCATAATGCTGAGAAAGTTGAAACATCATTCATACACCATACTAGATTATAGGAACTCGTATCATATCCAAATAAATGCACTGCAAGCTCAAAGCCACCATTTACATTGTAAAAACTATAAATATAACCTAAATAGGCACAGAGGTGAAAGGGTGTACTCTTCTTTCTTCTCTATCGCAATTGGCATGCGAGGCCTTCCCGGAACTCGGCACACTAAAACAGATGTATTTTTTGGCAGCCACATTCCTTCATCAAGATAGTCTGAAATTAAAAAAAATACATAAGCTATATCAAAACCTACACTAACCATTGGAATGGATATGTCTTCAAGCCGCTTCAAAGGTTTAGGCCTAAACAAACTACAACTGGGGAAAATATATGGGATATTTGCCACCCAAACACCCACTATGGCAACAACAGTTCATCAACATACACCATATATCAAACACCTAAAACACCCACTATTGCAAACTGCGATGGGGTAGCCAAAATATTAGTTATATATTTGTAGAAAAAAACATGGAGTTTTTATCATTGAACATAAAATACTAAAACATGGCTCAAATTATAGATCTTGAAAGTCCAAAGAGTTCTTACCGACAAACACAGAACAACAGAGAAGGCACTCCATGGCCAGGCATCTGAAACCTTCAAACCACATGCTCTCCCAGCAAATCACGGGCTCTTGTAGCTAAAGAAAGAATATTTACGAGCTAATTGCAAATGTTGAACACCACATAAACTAGGTTTCAAATCACAATCTCTCGTAGCAAATCACAAGCTGTGGCGGCTGAAGAAAAGACCTACCACATACCGAAAGAGGAGGAAATTAGGTACATCTGATTGGAAATTAAGAACTCAAGACAAAACCTTAACAATGAAAAACAGATGGAGGGGCTATCCATACTCTTCTTTACAAGTGTTTGTTCACCAGACTACTTGGATAATCCTTTTTTCAAGTTAGCATAATCTTTATCTTGCATTTGGGCAATTTCTGAAGCAATTTTAGAGTTCTAGGGTTATACACAAATTTTAATTAAAAAAAGGGTGATCAAATTCATCCGAAAAAAAAAAAATCACAAACTCATACGAAAGAGAAATTGTTCCAATTACAAAAATAACAAGCAAAAGAACATTACAAGACTAAATTGGCCTATTGAAATGTACCTTGAGATCTATTCATACAGTCTAGAAACAAGACCGAGAAGATTAGGCTTCATTTAAAGTAGATTCACCCCTCATTGTTAATCCCTCTGTGCTATAATTACTTCCAAGATTATTTGGCACTCTAACAACAATTAGTACCCAAAATGATATCATCATCTGATTCCTAAGTCATAACCCCAAGGGATCCATTAGATCCATGCCTTCTTACAACTCAAAGTCATCTTCCATCTTCAATGTTTGGGAAACAACCTTCTCTTCATAATTGTCGACCACAAAATAGGGATTGTGCTCAATTGGATGGAACCTGTAACCAGTGAACACATAGAACGCAAGGGTTACCAATTCTCTAGCCATGACACTAATCCAGGCATACCGGTAAGTAGCTATGGTGACGAGAGAATAAACTACAATGCGAGTGAAGTAAATATAGCAGACCACCACAATGTAATACTGTCTGAACATAATCAACTTCATCAGATTCACAATTTCCTTGCCGTCAGTATGTGCAGCCTGGTGCAAATTATTTATAGACCAGATAAT
Source organism: Pseudotsuga menziesii (assembly GCA_001517045.1). Lineage (NCBI taxonomy): Eukaryota > Viridiplantae > Streptophyta > Pinopsida > Pinales > Pinaceae > Pseudotsuga > Pseudotsuga menziesii. The sequence continues at coordinate 4,786 of LPNX011210001.1, read as the reverse complement.
GGGGAACAAGATAGCACAACAACAGATCATGTAAACTAGGAGAAACAACTGGTTCCAGGCAAGCCAATCCTTGGCATACGGCCCAATCTCATCGATCACCAGAGTAGCAATATTTTCTAAGACTTGCAAGGGAATAAAAACAATGAGAAATTTCTTCTCCTTGCCTTGCAAGTAGGGTTTAAAAAAGGACCAGCCGGTGCCAATCAAGACAATCAGGGTAAAAAGCATAATTCCATTCAGAAAACTAAAAATATAAAACAGATAATCCCATCCATGGGTTTTTTCGGTTCTCTTAATGAAAGACTTGTCCTCTTCCTCACAGAGTAAATTTAGAGATTTCAAATAGATGAGGGAAGCCATGAATACATGGGTCTGGTAGGTCATAAGATAGTTTTTCATAACCACGTAGATCCAAACCCCAACCAGCGCAACAGATATCAAAGACAATGAAAAAAAGATTCAACAGAAGGGTTTCACCGACCGAAAGATGATGCTTGGTGCCATCACCGCCCCCCTCAAGATTATAAATAACTGTAGTTACATCCATTGAAACCATGATGTCATAGATACAATTGGCAAAGACCAGAGTAAATCAGTTTGCTTCGAGCTCTTTGAAAGTTTTGTTGAAGGAAAATGAATTCTCCAAATCCTTAAATGTAAGGAGGGGTGTGATGAGCTTACTCTCGAGTACACAGCAAATTTCTCCGTGTTCCAGATCTTGTAAGATGTGAAGCCAGACATCTCTGGTGCTCAGGAAGAACCCCACGGACTCCAAGTCGATATCATTCTCCTTGATGGCCTTGTACGAGGAATCCTTCACATAGATTTCCAGGAGGCCTTTGTGTGTGAACCTGAATTCCTTGAAGGGAATGATGAAATGGTAGTCGGATCGAATCTCTGAATGTCATATTTTAGCTGAACGAAAGGGAAAGAACTCCTCAAAAATACCATGATTTCCATTGCAGAAACCCTTGAATTGGACTCCATCCCGAAGATCTGAGATGAATCTTTCATTGCATTGCAGTAGTGTCCTGGTAATCACCAAAATGTCATGTGGAGGGAAGAAGACTCGGAAAAATGGCCTTAGATTGAAACACACCTTGTGGCATTGAAGCCTTGAACACGGTCACCTTGGGCTTGAGCTTGATTGAAATGTAAGATTGTTATGCATTGGCACCCACCACTTCACGTTGGCGCTAAAACCCAAATTGTGAAACTACACTAACATGATAGAATAAAATTTGTATTTGTTTAACTTGAATTCTATCCTATTTGTATTTGTTTAACTTAATTTATATATATATATATTAATAGTATATAATAAAAAATTACTTATCATATTTATATTTGTTTAACTTAAATTTTTTATATGTATTAATAGTATATAATAAAAAATTACTTAGTATATTTTTCTAAAATTTTATATGTATTATTAGTATATAATAAAAAATATTTAGTAACTTTTTTTTAATTTATAATATATATAGTTTAATAATTAATATTATTTATAAATAAAATATTTAAAAACAAATGTATATAGGTATATTCATATAGTTATTTTCAAATATATAAGTAATCGCTCACTACTAGGACATTGTCATAGTTAATTTACCGCTAGGACATTGTCATAGTTAATTTGGTGTTATGAGTGGAGTTGTAACACATGAGGCTTTGCAATTTACTAAGTTCTAGGGTGTCTATGAATCCATTTGTAGTCTTAGAATTTAGTAAAATATACAACATTGTCAAAATTGTAATTTTTCATTGCCGAATTGATCCACAACTAAAAATGACCAAATAAATGACTAATTGTTATGTGGTCATTTTTTTCTAGATACCCGGTCACCAAAATTGGTAATTTATCTTGGTCTTTTTTAGTTAGCCCGCTTAAATTTATCAATTTTGGTCATTTATCCCTTGAAAAAAATTGTGGTGACAAAAATTTTTGGTCTCCTGGTCACTAATCTCTCATTTTGCACTAGTGTCCATAGCTTGTGCCCAACACTTCCAATTTATCTTTTCATGTGTTCTAGAGCTTCATTCTCAACACAACTATAAGTACTCATGTGCTCTGGAGCATCTCACTCAACACAAACCATCAATTACCGATGTGCTCTAGAGCTCCTTGCTCAACACAAAACTTCTCCTCAACCATGTTCTGCAGGCTCCATGCCCAACACAAGCAAACATATATATATATATATCATATGCAATTGGATTACACCTAATATATCAAACAAATCATCATATGCATATGCAGTAGGGTCTTTCACCTAGTATATCAAAATAAAATATCAAGGTAGCACCATAATAAATGGAACTCATGCCCATAATGTTGGAGTATCGGAATATAAAAACAAGTACACTAGCCACCACTTCTAGTGATTGGGCCTTGTGCTAGGTTTCAAATGTTCACCAACATTTGCAGGTTTTGGTTTAATGGAAAACCTTACACATAAGCGTTAGGTCCACAATTCAGGATATTACATCCCCTCTTGCTTAGAACAACATTGTCCCTGGTGTTCTAGGGACTCAGAATGAAATCATGAAAGAAGGCAAGGTAAGCCTTTCTGATGGTGGCTTCATTCTCCCACTTACCATCATCGGCTTCGAAGTGATTCCATTGAAATTTTAACTCAACTATGGTGTGCTTTGTGGGATGCACCTTCCTCTTGTCCAATATATGAAGAGGTTCAAGGGAAAACTCCCCTTTAGGTTGCACCTGTAATAAGGAACAATCAATTACATGTTTAGTATCATAAACATAATTATTTAATAATGATGCATGGAAAACATTATCGACTCTTATGTGAGTTGGTAACGCTAGTTCATATGCCACAGGCCATGTCTTAGCCAGTATTTCAAAAGGTCGAGAAAATCTAGGTGCTAACTTACCGCAAATTCCCAAGCTCAACAAGCTCCAGTTTTCTTTTACTTTCAAATAGACATGGTCACCTATTTGATAATATTTATCTTTCCTTTTCTTATCCATGTAGATTTTATTGCACTCTTGGGATTCTTCAAGGTTCACCCTAACCTTGATAACCAACTATTTTGAGTCCTTTAACAAGTCATGTCCGAGGATGAGTCGATCCACCGAGCTATCCCAAGTCACCAGTGTTCTACACTTCCGTCCATAGAGTACCTCAAAGGAACTCATCTTGGCGTAAGTACGGTATCCATTGTTATACCCAAACTATACAAGAATAATGTAATATTCCTACTGAATGGGGTTGTTCATGACATACATCCTAAGCATGTCCTCAACAATCTGGTTTTCCCTTTTTTGTCTGCATGCCTATCTGCATGTGATAAGAAGTAGTAAAGTTCAACTGTGTCTCTAATTTGAAGAATAAAGATCTCCAAAATTTTCTGGTAAACTTAGTATCTAGATCGAAGATGATTTCCTTCGGTATCCCATGTAATCTAAATATCTACTTCAAGAAGATATCAACATTGTTTACTGCCTTGTAGGTCAACTTCACTCGAATGAAGTGTGTTGGTTTTGACAATTTCTCCACTACTACAAAGATAGAATCATTTTGTTTCTTACTCTTAGGTAGACCAATGATAAAATGCATACTAATGACCTCCCACTTGAATTCTGGAATGGGTAATGGCTACAGAAATCCTGAACGATGATAATGCTCAGGTTTAACGAGTTGACATTCCTCACATTTAGCGATAAACAACACAATGTCGACCTTTAACATAGGCCAAAAAAAGTTTCACTTAACGATGGATATCATCTTTTGATATCTTGGATTCCCTGAGTAGGGTGTCCAATGAAATTTTGTGAGGATGCTCAACCAAATGTCGCCTCATTCTCAAACATACAATCTCTCCTTGGAGCATAGCAATCTTGTTGTCCACCTTGTACTCTTTTTCTTGTTGAAACAACTTGAGCTCTTTGAATTTCTTGAGGATTTCTACATAGAAGGGGTCAACTCTGTTGGTCTCTCTAATCCTCTCGCGTAAATATGAATTAGTTTGACTTAAATTCACCTCATATATCATATGAGTTCATCGGCTCAAAGCATCAAAAATCTTGTTTTTGAAAACATTCCTCGCACTTGGTAGTCCATAAGAACTTATTTTCCTTCTTTTGCAAAGCGGTCATGGGACAATATATTCTTGAAAAGTTCTCAATGAACTTCTGCTAATAACTGGCTAATCCCAAAAAGGACCTAATGTCGATGAAACTAGTACGAGTAGGCCAATATTCTATGGCTCTAATATTTTTTGGGTCCATAGGTATCCCTATCTCGAAGATGATGTGACCCAAGTACTGTATCTATGGTTTGTAAAAATTACATTTAGTAAACTTGGCGTAAAGCTGGTGTTCTAGTAACACCCGTAGTACTATGCGAAGGTGTTCCTCATGTTCCTCTTTACTCTTAGAGTAAACTAAGATGTAGTCTATAAAGACGAAAACAATTTTTTCCAGATATTTACTCAATATACTATTCATCATACACAAAAATTTTGGGTGCATTGGTCAACCAGATGACATTACTACAAATTCGTAGTGACCATACCTTGTAAGAAAGGAAGTTTTATGATTATCTTCATCGCAAATCTGTACGTGGTGGTGCACAAATCGCAATTCGATCTTTGAAAAGATATTGGCTCCTCCTACTTCATTTTTAAACTTGAACATAAATATTTATGCAATCTATAGACTAGAGAGAGAGAGAGAGAGAGAGAGAGAGAGAGAGAGAGAGAGAGTGAAGTTGTAAATGATTATGTTTCGTGAGACAAACCAAAGAGTTATTTTATTCTCATG
>LPNX011209960.1:0-10338 GCA_001517045.1 Pseudotsuga menziesii | reverse complement strand
CCTCTTACTCGTAATATTTTTTGTAAAATATTTCTAACCTATGATTCAAATGGACTTCTGAATTATGTTTTGAAAAAATGTTGAGGGATGATCAAGACGAGGGATATACAGTACAACTAAACCATATTACTTTATTCTCGATATTGATGAAACCTTAAGCTTCATTTGATTAAACACTTCTACCATTCTCAAGACATTCTCATTGTCTGCAAATTCTTCTTCAAAGAGACTCTTCACCATCTTGTTGTGATGGAAATCTCTATCATTTCCTTATTATTCCTCTACAACATAGCCTCTCCACAAGTTTGTAGCACCATTAACTCTTCCTTCTTCCACGTATTCCTCTAATGTGTTCTCTTTTATCGCACGCTTGTCCATTTTATTTTCTTCTTCCCTTTTTTCATCAATTATTTTTTCATATTCCTCTTCTCTCTTCATCATTCCCCTTTGGCATGTTTGTATATTTATTTTATTTTGAAACCCCTTCTACCATTTCCTCTCTATCATTCCTAATGGTTTCCATCCTTACCTTGTATACTTGTTCTCTCAACACATTCCATCTCTCATATTGATCTTACCTTCTTCTTCTATGTTCATCCAAGTCTATCTCTACTTTCCTTATTTTCTACTTCATGGATTTTACCCTCTTCTCTCCCTCACCCCTCCTCACATGGAGGGTTTTTTTGGGTACACGGGGTACTCCCAAAAGACCGAACAACTAGATCAACCAATTCACACAAATGAATAACAGATCAATACACCGATGTTTGTCATGTGGTTAAAACCCTCAAGAGGGAAATAGTCCATGGTCCTAACCAAATAGCTACTTTGAGCAATTTATTATGCAAAAGAAAGAAAGTTACATATGAGATTCTCATAATCGATCAACTAGCCAAGGACCCTCCATGCTCTTTAAATAGAGATCATGGACCAATCGGGTGTTAAGACATGGATCAATGGTAGGTATGATCTAAGAGAAGTTGAACTGTTAGATCACTTTATGTCTAGAGCATATCATGACCGTCGAATTAGAATATTTACAAATGCATACTAATGCATACTAAAGAAACACACTTTACCTAACGGATATATTACACAAGTTGATCTTAACTAAATCCTAAGTGTCTAAATATCCTAACATCCCCCCTTAAGAACAACTTGGGATAGGATTGAAGGACTTAGAAAAGTGACACTATTAGTAGAAGGAAGGAGGCATTAGAGCCTATCCCCCCTTACGGACACATTCCTGAACTCCTATCATAGATCAAAGTTTAGAAAAATTTTCTTCTATAAGAGACTTGGTGAAGATGTTTGCAACTTGATCATCTGTAGGGAAATAGAGCATTTCAAGAACACGATCATGAACAAGATTTCTGATGAACTGCATGTGTAGCTCAACTTGGTTTATACGTTGATGTAGAACTAGATCTTTGGAAATCTTGATGTCACTTTGATTGCCGCACCAAAGTGGAGTAGGTTGTTGTTGGTCGAATACAAACTCTAAAAGGATCTGCCAAATCCATAAAGCTTCCTGACTGGCATTAACTGCGGCTCGATATTCTGCTTCTACTGAAGAAAGAGCAAGATCTTGTTGTTTCTTACAAGCCCAAGTGACAGGTCAAGATCTCAGACTGAAAACATAACCTCGAATATATCGGAGAATTATTTTTGCCGCTTTCCAGTGACTTTCATGAGGAGTTTGCATATAATGAGAAACACGACCAACAACAAAGGAAAGGTCAGGACAGGAAAGAGTTAAGTATAAAAGGCTACCAACAAGCCGATGATACAAGGTGGCATCTACTTCAAGGAAAGTACAAGTGCCAGAAAGTTTGATTCCAGACTAGAAGGGAGAACGGGTGGGTTTACAATATTCCATGTGCAAGCGATGAAGAAGGTCACAAACATACATAGACTAGGAAAGAAATATTCCTTCTTTGGTTTGCAATACTTGCAGACCAAGAAAATAATGCAAATATCCTAAGTCCAACATTTCAAAATTTTGCTTAAGACTAGATTTCACATGGGTTATAAGTTTAGGATCACTACCAGTAAGGATAAGATCATCAACATAAAGAACAAGTATGATGAGATGGTTTCCTAATTTCTTGGTATAGACATTGAGGTCAGAATGCCATCTACAAAAGCCAGTGTCAAGGATAAAGCTATCCATTTTGGCATACCAAGCTCTAGGATATTTCTTAAGGCCATATAAGGATTTCTTAAGGAGACAGATAAGGCTAGAGTTATCCTAAACATATCCAGGAGGTTGTTCCATGTAAATTTACTCTTGTAAATCACCATGTAAAAAGGAAGACTTGACATCCATTTGATGGACTTCCTAGTTATGTAAGGCTACAAAGGAAATAACAAGGCGGATGGAATTCATTTTTACGATAGGAGCAAAGGTTTCATTGTAGTCAATCCCTTCAACTTGGGAAAAAAATTTAGCAACTAACCTTGCCTTAAGTCTTTCAACACTTCCATCTGATACATGCATAGTTTTGTAGGCCCATTTACATCTGACAATTTTTCTTTCTTTTGGAAGAGGAACAAGATCCCAAGTATCGTTCGCCATTAAGGAACAATATTCTTCATCCATAGTTGCATCCCAATCTGGATTTTTTGAAGCTTCTGCAAAAGTTTCTGGATCATGATTCTCAGAAAATTGAGCCAACAGAGAAGAGGCTCGCTGAAATTGAGAACGTGTTTGATGTTTATCTCTAGAATCACTAGCAAGATCACGAGCTGCTTCACATGTTGAACAGACCCATCGAGGAAGAATTAGTGCTTGTGCAATTGGAGGAACATGAGTAGGAGGAGGTGGATTTTCATCCTAACTATCATCATCAGAAACTGGATTTGAAACCTGTCAAGGAAGTTGGAAGAAGAAGAAGAAGAAGAAGACACAATCACCGAATCAAGCTCGTAGGCCAAAGATGGCACACCCACCAAGTTGGGCTCACAGGACAAGAGATTTTCATCAAACTTAACATATCTTCTAATCATTATATCATGTGAATGGGGCTGAAGAAGTCTATAACCTTTAACATCTTTAGAATATCCAACAAATATGCACTTTTCACTTTCAGGCTCCAATGCTTTCCGTTTTTCATCCGAACTGTGAGCCCATGCTTCACAACCAAACACACGAAAGTGACTTACATATGGTTTAATTTTACTCCATGCTTCTTCCAGTGTTATACCTTGTAAAACTTTAGTGGGTGTACTATTAACTCTGTAATTTTCACAATTTATGGCCTTAGCCCAATATTGAAGACTTAGTCCCTTAGGTTGGATCATACAATTAGTCATTTCTTTTAAAGTGCAGTTATTTTGTTCACCTACACCATTTTGTTGTGGTGTATATGGAACAGTGTGTTGTTGTTGGATTCCTTGTTCAATGCAGAAAGTAGTGAACTTGTTGTTAACATATTCTCCTCCTTTGTTAGATATTAACTTAATAATTTGATGACCAAATTGTTTTTCAATAAGGGCCTTGTAGGCCAAGAATATGTTATATACTTCGCTCTTAAGTTTTAGGAATTAAACCCAAGTGCGTCTGGCTTAGTCATCAATGAAAGTTAAGAAATATTTGAAACTAGAAAAGGATGCAGATGAAAGAGGGCCACAAAAATCATTATGCAGAAGCTCCAACGGAACTGAGGTGTGCCAAGAGGCACATTTGTCAAAACTATCCCGATGATGTTTTTTGAGTACACAACTAGAAAAAACACCATCGTCGCAAGATACCATCAGAAGATTAGTCACCATATTGTATTTACATAGTTGTTGCAGTGAGTGATAATTTAAGTGACCAAATTTCTCATGCCAAAGTTTGCTCAAGTTATGACTATGAGAAACAAAAACCGAAGGAAAAGGTGATGACCCAAAGTTGTTAAATTTGTACAACCTGGTAATATCATCAACAATTCCAGTAGTAATCGAACATTTTGAGGATTTAAAAAAATTTTGATTACAACTTGGTGAGGTGTAAATGTCACAGTTTTACCTTCACCTTAATGAGTAATTTGATACACTAATAACAAACTGCAGGAAATTTTTGGAATACATAGTACATCACTGAAATTAACATTTTCTACTTGAACTGTTCTAGATCCTACAACACTTAGAGATCTATCATCACCAACAAATATTTGCTTGGTGTTACATTTATGCATAGTAGAAAAGATGTCTTGATTCTTAGCCATATGATAAGATATCCAGAATTAATTAGCCATTCATTTGAAGTAGAATAAAAAGATGCAATAAAAGATTAACTAGAAGCACAAAGTACATGTCCATGAGAGGTAGATTCTAAACACGAATCTAGGCTGATGTGGTGCTTCTTCATTGGTACTTCCAAGGATGCCATCTTCTTGAAACACTTAGATTCGTCATGATTATCTTTCCCAAAAAAAATGCAATGATGCTTAGTCTTCTTTCCTTTTGGCTTGGATCCTTTGTCATTTTTTAAAGAAGGAGTTGACTGAGAGGGTTTGGGACCCTTGTTGTTTGGCTTATTATTGCGAAAATTTTGTTCTTGGGAGGCTTGGACTTTTCTTTCTATTGGGACAATAATGTTTTCCCAAATGTATCTGCATTGTTAATGATTCCAAGATGAATGAGCTTATCTTTCTCTCTAATTAAGGAATCACAAAAGGATTCAAGACTAGGCTCTTCATATCTAGCTGCACTCAAGGATTCTTTCATGGAGTAGAATGTAGATACACAAACCATTACAGGAAATTTGGGGTATAAAATGGGCCTTATAAGAAAACGTGTCAATAATAAGTTCTTGTGAGTTATAATTCAAGAACCAATAGAATTTCAATAAAATGAGTCAACCATAACGGTTGAATTGACATATTTGTTAGAAAAAAACTACTTTTTTTGTTCATATTTTCGACATATCTCCCTGTGTTTTTACTCAAATTTCGATCGGTAGAGGTATTTGGATGACTATTTTGATTCTACATCCAAGGAGTACCCACACTGCATACTTTTAACAGACCCCGCTACCCCAAAAATAAGAAATACCTGAAAACTCATGATGATGACATCATCATCACATTTTTTAGGTATTTCTTGTTTTTGGGGTAGTGGGGTCCGTCAAAAGTATGCAGTGTGGGTACTCATTAGATGTAGAATCAAATTTTGCATCCAATGAGCTCTCCCAATCGAATTTTGAGTTAAAACACAAGGAGATATGTTTAAAGTACGAACACAAAAAGTAGTTTTTTTCTTTCTTCCTCCAAAATTAATAAATATTATTTTATTATTTTAGCTATTATTTTAAGTATTATTTTATTATTTTCCTTAGGAGGCCCATTTTAGACCTCAAAATTCCTCTAGTGAGAATATGCAGATCCAAGTTTGGAAAGAATATGATAAATGCGTTGTTTGTCTTCTTTCTTAATCTTGCATTGTGCACATAAGAGTCTAAGAGTTTTATACTTAGATAAATAGTCCTGAATGCATAAAAAGTCATTTGGATTCAAGAAAATCAACTCATTCTCAAGTTGATGACCCCGAATTTCATTGTGTTTACCAAACACAGATTCCAACTTTTCCCAAACTTGATGAGGTTCATCAATTCTAGATATGTGGAATCACAAATCAATAAATATTGACATCCCAATCAATCCATGAGCTTCATCACATCTATTTTCCCATTTAATTTTTTTATCATCATCAGTGGGTTCTATTTCTTTCTTTGAGGTTATCATGAAAAGTCCCTTACTTTGTAGAACATCCTCCATATGATATTTCCATGAGAAATAGTTATACTTGTAAGTATAATATCACAGGGGGCATCCATACTGTAAAATAATGGAGGAAATAACAGAAACTAACTATCTGGATGCAAAGAGCTCGAAAAAATATGCGGTTTAAAAAAAATGGGCACTCAAAATTGATTCTGGATGATGAAGCTATGCTTGATCAAAGAAAATGTTGAAGATGTCCCCAATAGTGACGTGGCATATTTTAACTTGACCAACTAAAAAAAAGAACCCCCTTCTTTCCAAGATGAACCTTTGACAATCACTTACAAGAAAGTTTCTTTTTAAGTGCAATAGTGACGTGGCATATTTTAACTTGACCAACTAAAAAAAAGAACCCCCTTCTTTCCAAGATGAACCTTTGACAATCAGTTACAAGAAAGTTTCTTTTTAAGTGAATCACTTTTGTAAAATAAGTGATGTTCAATTTCACAATAATGTTACTTTTAAATAGTGTGGCAATAAATTAAAAGACTTAAGTGACTCACTTTTTATTTTATTTTATTTAAGTGAAATGCACTTTTACAATAAGTAACTTGAAAATAGAAATTGCATGCACTGAAAAGTAACTAGATAAGACTTGAACTCAAGACTTATCAAGGAATAAAGCAACTTGGAACCAAGTGAGCTAAGTTTAAAAGGTACATAAAATAATGGAAAGAGGAAGGGTTTTTTTTTTTTTACTCTTCTCTCTTGTTTTCCGTGCATGCCTTTGTTTCTTGCAAATAAAAGAAAAACAAAAAACAAAAAACAAAAAAAAATCCACACTATGGGTGGAGTTAGATCTTGGTTAGCTTACCTCAAAAGTCTACGTTTTCAATTTTTCTCGTTGTTTCTAATTTTCTGCGTGTTGGCTGGATTTTTTGACCTCGCCAACTAAGGAGAATCAACGCACACAAGTCGCTTACTACAACTTCCAGTGTGTTTGGATTAGTTGAGCCTCGCAGGTTGTTATCCTACTACCATCTAAGTTTTACTCTCTTAAGGAGAGTCCTACCATTTAAACTTAGAAAAATGTTTCCTAAATTAACTAACAAGCTAAAGACTAAACTAATTTTTAATAAAAGAAACTAAATTAAAACAAACTACTTACCTACAAACTATGCTAATATATAAAATGAAATATCTACTTAACTATTACTAAATTAAAATTTGCTCGATTTAACTATTACTAAATTAAAATTAAAATTTATATCTAACTATAATTTGCTCTCTTAAGGAGAGTCTCTCAATGAAATTTTAATGATTCATAAATAGCAATCTATTTGACAAAAAAAAAAAATTAAATTTAACTAAGATGCAAATTTCAATATGTGGAAATGGATAGGTTTAATAGCTGCTAAAACACACAGATTTAACAACTGCTAACTTGTACCTTTTCACTATGAAATAAAACCTAAAACATAACTTGAAAACTAACTATACCTAATCTATTTTCTAAACTATCCTGCATAGGAGTGTGATTAATTTATATAAGTCTCACGTATGAGAATCATGATTTGATTACAGTATATTAAAATATAATGTAATTCTTTAAGCACATCAACCTTTCAAAAACCAAGTAATTAACAAAGTAACCACTGATCTATTTCAAATTGCTCATTACATCAAACTTGAGACTATTCCAGACAATCAACTACAATAAAGTTAGACACTCTAGAGAGATAAACATAAAAGTTTTAAGTGCGAGAATGAAAATAGAAACTGTATTTAAATTTTATTCAAATGAGTGAGGAGGAACAATAAAATGCAATCTTACTAAAACAGTTTGAATAAGTCTTGGAACAATACGAATAGCGATCCCTAGTTATAAAACTCTCTGAATAAAAATTACAGATCTTCTTACATGTCCATAAATCACTTCTGGCAGAATCTCTCTCTCGCTAGTCTCACAAACACATGGAACAAAGAGAAAAACAGAGCACAAAAATGTAACTTTTCATCATCCCTGTCGAGAGATTTCCCCCCTCACCGGAGCATGATTAATATTATGATTCTTACTGCATAAAAGAAAGTTTCATGATTGACTTACCTAAACAAAGTTAAGTAAATAACCATTTGAATAAAACACTAGTTTAATTAAAGATAAACAAATAAAAGAGTTATCGTTGATCTTTAATCAAACTGTTTATGAAATCAGAAAACATGATCATTTCAAACAATCAAACCTAAAATTCTTAAACACAATAAAAACATGAGTCAACATAACCAATTTGAAATTGTAATTAATTGTGCAAAGTATATGAAAATCTTACAAAACAGAGTTGATTACAATTGACTACATGAAAATAATCGTTGAGCAATCTCTGGCCTTTAATTGCAGCTTCATAAATAATTTGCAAAGTATGATCAATGACCATAATAAAACTAAGAGTGGCCACGCATCATTCTTTCTCTGTTCCATAAAAGATTACAAAGAAAAATACAGAATGTAGAGAAGAAATTCTTTTCATTTTGCTGATCATTTTCCGTCTCCTCCAATGAAGTATTTCCATTGTTTAAATAGGAAAAAATACAAACAAAAACTTTACTCAGTTTCTTTACTAGTTGGCACTAACAAAAATGTGTCCAATGCACCTCAGATATCTCTGAGACGGTTCATTGTTTTGAGGAAATTTCCCACGTCTCAGCTAAATGAGTCCGTTCTGCCAAACAACCATGTCTCAAAATTGGTTATTTTTCCCTCATTTGCCTCGAGTTTGTTGTCAAAAATTTGCCTCCTTCTACTGATGGGTGATTGGAGCAAAACGTCCTACATTATTCCATTTATTTGAAAGCTGGCATCTTAGACTTAAATCGCATCCTCTAAATGATCACGTAGCATTATCTTCACTGTCTAACTTGCTCTGATCTTTACCCATTATCTCTGCAAATAAGTAAAAAGAAAAAGAAGTGAATGCATCAAAATTATTATCAATATAAAATTAGTGCAAGAGGTAAAAGAACGGGGTAGAAAGAAAGAAATTATCTCCCTTTAACTCTGTTGTCCCATCACATGCTTTCGTATTCTTGTTGTGATTTATCCAATTCATGCATTTTTTCTCTTCTTTAAGCATTAATTCTCTTTTACTGAGATTATTGATATTAATTGGCAATTCCTTAAAACTTGTTTTCTAGTGCGAAACTATTTTAGGCTGAGCGACCAAGTGGCAAATACAATTTGACAGGTGGAAATTTCAGTAATAATATGGCATGCTTAGTTGTGGGAGATTTGAAATTTGATTGAAGATCAATTATATTATCTTTATTGCCAAACCTTCATATTGTACCCTCGATCATCTTCTCCCAAATCGCAGTTATTTGAAAATTTTGACAGACATATCAATAGCTTTAAAAATTGAGAGATACTATGCGTTTGTTGTGCAATAATTAAAATGAACAACGAATTGTTTTAGTACTTTATGGAACTGATATGTTATTAATGAATTCGTGTAGTGGTGGCATTGAAACCCTTCTACCATATTCATATTTTCTTTGAAAGCATTGCAAATTCTTTGTGATCTCGCAATTCTTCCGCCTAGAATCATAACAACATATCTTCACTATCTGCAGAAAAATAGATGTATGCCCGATCTCTAAGCTTATGGTTGAAATGTGGCATTTCTTTTGGCAAATTCCTCATAATATGTGATGTTCTTATAATTAATTGACATGCAGTTAGTTGTGATATTTCCTTCTATATGTAAGCTCACAATAAACCTTACAATATTCTTTCAAATTGCAAAATAATAAATGATTTTGGCGCATTTTTTGTTCAATCTTGTAATAAATAATCCAATTTGGTAGACAAGTGGACTGGTGGCCTAATATTTTTTTCGCTAATTCCCCACTTTCGTTAATGCAGTGATTGAATAAACAATTGGTTTCAGGTTCATAGTGAGGAAACTGGGGTTANTAGACAAGTGGACTGGTGGCCTAATATTTTTTTCGCTAATTCCCCACTTTCGTTAATGCAGTGATTGAATAAACAATTGGTTTCAGGTTCATAGTGAGGAAAGTGGGGTTATTTATATTTTGGTGAACTTATCAAATGATAATTGTTAAAATCATAGAAAACAACATTTCCCAAATAAATATGTATGCAAAAGTCAATCTCTACGTGTCTCACACAAGATCAAGATCTCAATTTGACATTTGCTAACTTCAATCCCGTATCATTTAATGAAAGGATGTGTCATTTTGTTTTTGGAAAATATTAATCATCCATATAACACTCTTTATAAAACTTATGAACACGTGAAAAATCCTCAACATCCCTTTTTTAAATAAAGTCAAAATGAAAAGATAATAAAAAGATATAAGCATAAGTGCACATGATTCAAGAGGTAATTTCAAACAAATTCAATTTTAAAGATGACTTTATTCAAAAGCATCTTATGGTGAGTAATTGAATGAATTTTGTATGAGATTTAATACGTTACATTTAAGTTAAAAAAAAATGATACACGAAAAATAATTTTCATAAAGTATGTTTACCTTTATCTAATGGTATGAATGTATAAACTTAAATATGTGTAATCAATATGTAAATTTAATCCTTTATGAATAAGTTTAT
>LPNX011209953.1:160084-176794 GCA_001517045.1 Pseudotsuga menziesii | reverse complement strand
ATTTCCCCTCTTTGAGTTTCATCTTCTGGGAAAAATCATGACTTCTATGTGTCCACAATCATCAGCAGTATATGCGGAGCCATTGAAATTTCCTTATATTTATTTAACTCTTAACTACATTTATATGTTCTAGAAAGCACCCGGGCTTATTTCACAACCATTGGTTGACTCATGGCCTTACAGGTTTTAAAAGTTAGAATGGTTTAGAGGACTAGTATTCCTCTGTCTATTTTATTCCTTGATCAGAGACTTAACAGAGTTTCACCCTAATAAATTGCCTTCATCTCAGGATATCCTATTCTTTGTTATATATATATATATATATATATATATATATTATCTTGTTCAAAATACACTCATACACATATAGCAAATATTTTGGTGGTTAGAACAATATTAATAATAATTATAACCATGCCTTTGTTTTGTTGAAATCTATGTTTTTGACTCTTTCGGTTTAATTTGAAAGCTTATTTCCTTCAATATTAAATATGAGTTTTCTAACAAGTCACTATTTCTGGCAAGTAGTGTCAATGCTATAGCTATTCAGGAAAATGTTTGGATTTGTTCACTTTACCTATTGTAGTGATATATTTCTAGTTAATCATGTTTTAGTTTATCATAAAAGGGCCCTTTAGGTCTTGGTGTTTGAGCCAGTGGCTTTGATACGATTCTGTAATGCTCCTCCTTCATGAGGGAGCACTGACTCAATTTATTCCTAAGCTATTGAATAAAATAGAGGTTTTTGCAGCATATATATATATATATATATATATATATATTGCACTATCTAGAATTTATTACCTTACGGCAACATAAACATGCATATAAACTTAGAATTTCCATTTTCATATCTAGTCATTTAAACATTTAAATATTGCTTAGAATTAGAAAATAACAATACTAAATTTGACTAAGTGGAATACCTATCTCCGAAAGGGTGTCATAGATCCCTTAGTTCCCGCAGCTCCCACAGGTTTCCTTAGGTCCCATTAGTAACCAACAAAATATGAGTCCACTTTGCCGACCAACAATTATCTTGTTGGACCTAGGAAATCAACGGATTTCCTAACCCTCGAGCTCACAACCAATAACCCCGATAACACCTTCTTCCTTAGTTCAATAACACAATCTCTCATTAGTTTCCAATCTCCAACTTGGATCTGTCCCCCTCCTCCAAGATTCGAGTTCCCCCCCTCCTCGGAGGACTTCACTTCCAAACCATTTCAAATTCACTCATAGTTCACTCTCTCCAAAAGAAACCCCCCATCTAACCCATAAGTTCTTACCTATATACTTTTTCCTTCTTCTCAAGCCTTTAGGATTACTCCACTGCCTTTGTTGGCCTTTTGGCATCTCTTTGACCCAGGTTCAGTCCCCTATTTTCTTGCACACGACAAAGCCCAAGATATCGACCCGATAGAGAAAAGCCCAGTCGGCAACACTTATAAAGCAGATGCATTCTCACTTGAGATATATTTATATGGGTAACTTCCAGAACTAGGTTTCCACAGTTGGGTGGGGGATTTCGCGTCCTTTGGTATTTTACCAAGGTGATCGAACGAAGCCTATGGATGTATTATTTATGCTTACTATGTGCAATTAGACTATGATAGGCTTCTTCCCTTGTAAATAATATAATAATAACCCTGGAACATAATAGATACATTCAACTTATAAATATGCGACCAATATATATAGACTCATTCCTAAGAAAATACATAGGCATTCATTCACAACAACATATATACATGCGACTTAAACACATTCAACATTCACACATAAAACACAGAATCTAACGTGGAACCCCATCCGAGAAAAACCACAAAAGTGCTTTTCATTTGGCATGAGAAATATATGGCACCTTTGATCTGCGCACTAAGCTGCAGAATCGGTTCTAGATCTTCCTTGCTTATCTTTATATACTTCTCTCTCCTCTCATGATCTCTTATCTTCTGTCTCTGTTCTTTCTATACCTGACTCTACTACTGATCCGTACACAGCCTAGATCGACTCAGCCTCTTCTACACTTTTGTGCACTCAGCTGCAGATTCTCGACTCAATGCACTTAGCAAAACTAACAGACAACAATAACCAAGGAGAGTCTGAATCTAAGGAGTGTCTAACCCACATACGCCTTGGATTACTCCTTTCATAGACTCTTTATAGACTCTTTTCATGTCGCTTTCTTAGCCAACATGTTGTCTTTCCTATTCTAGTGACACATGAAAGTAGGCACTAATGACCTAACTTACAAAGATACCTTCATACATGTGACTTCCACCGGCGTTAGCTGACCTTGTACCCACGATATATGACCTGTCACTTTCTAACCATTGCATCGCTGCACGCCTTTTAACATGGATCCACTCTATCGCCTTCTTTCCTTCTATTGTGGATTTTCTTTTGTCGTGACATCTTCTTCTATCGCGGCATTTTCTTCAACTGATTCCTATTTATCTACCTCTGTTGCACCTCATTCTCCTTTTTTTATTTCATCTTCTCTTCCTTCCTTTATTCCGCTGCTACCTCTGTTGCAGCTCCTTTCTCTTCTTTTTCCTTAGCTGCTTTCCATACTTAGGCTATATTCTAAGTGAACTATGCTTACCTTTTCCTAGGCCCAACAGCCCCCCAACACTCACTTGTGGCTCGTCCCAATCCACACAAAGCTTATTCCTCCATTTGTTCACCTGTGCCAGCTTTTTTTTGAAAATCTTACAATATTTTCATTACTCTCTCCGCTTCCTGTCACACTTCTTCCTCCTTCTTCAATTGCTCCACAAGGTCGGAACTGATATGTTCCGGCGTTACCTTTTTAGCTGACTTTTTTGCTTCTCACACCTTTTGATGTACATGTTGAATGATGTTTGTAACACTTTCAACTTCATCCTATATCTCTTCAACCTTATCTGCGTGTTGTTGTTGTTTCATGCGCATCACTGTGACCTATTGTTGCAACTTTTTCATCTCTGTTGCCTTAGCCCTTTTTTATGTTAAGGAATTTTTTCCATTGCGCTCTTCATCATGTTCACCTCTTCTTCAACTTTGCGCAAATCCTCTGTGACTTTCTCTAACTCAGCATCATCTATGAGTGCTTCCCAAACCTGCGAGACTTGGTCAGTGACTTTAGAACACACTGCTTCTGCCTCTTCAATCTTCTGCGCAACTTCCATTGGTTCTTACCTCTGTTCCTTTCTTTTATCTGATAAATTTATTGTTTCAAAGAGGTAGGACGGATGACATGGAAAATCTCATAAATATCCCTAATTTTCAAAGCTGAAGATGGACTCTGAAATGTGTGCCGAGGAATTTATACTTTTGCCTCTTCCTCTTCACAGGAAGAGCATATCTCTCAACTTCTTCTTCGTCCGCAACACAAATCAGTGTCTATGCTTCTTCTATGTTCTACTGTTGGTAAAATATACCATCTCATTGATGTATTTCAGTGCTTCGACGATGAAGTCAACCATTTCATCGACATCCTTTGCTTTGTCAATGATGAAATATGCCATCTTGTCGATGTCTTTCCTTCCATCGTCAAAATATTCCATTTCATATTCTTCTTGAAAGCATCATCACCCAGTATGCCTTGGGCTTCTTGTCGAGATCATGGTGATGATGATGGTCTTTTTCTCTATTTCTCATTATCCAAACATTGGTTTAGACCGATGGGTTTTAGCAATGGATATTGTGCACTTTGGAAAATTGTTCCACAAATCTATCCGACGAATTTGGTGGGATGTCCTTTGGCACTCAGATTCCAATCATTGCTTCGTTATTCTTTCTCAACAATGTTGAGACAGTTTTACTCTTGTATAAACCAAGACGCTTCCTCATTGTCGACCCTCGTAGGATAGTTCGTATCCTTAGCTCAGGGAGGACTAGAACTAGCTCAAATTCCAATCCATTCCCTACTTGTGGTGGAACATATCCTGTAGCATTTCCCTTGACCATCATAGGTAACATGGTTTCAATTGCGAAGGCTGTGAGTGAAATGTCACTAAGTGTGATGTCCCAAGTCTGGTGTACAGACCTGAACACTCTTCAATTCTGTAAATTATATTAAAATTTCTAAACTTGAATTAATTTACACAATGACTTCTCGGACTAGGCAAATAAGGGGTTTATTTTGGGAAATTTTGTAGGCAAAAGAAGCGAGCAATGGGAAGCAACCAAATAAAATTAGACATGGAATTTCCTCTCCCCTAACACATTTAGATCTAGTGCCATTTAGGGTTCAGAGTCCGCATTGCAGCAACCTACTACCACGCTTCTGGGTAGCCAAACCGTGAAACTAGGGAGAGTATTTCAGTCTGTTTCAAACAGGGGCTTCTGGGAACTTGAAGAGGTTTATTCCAGCATTAATATAACATAAACAAATTATTTATACAATTTACTGATGTTCTGGAAAGTTCTAAGAAGTTTTGGGTGAATTTGGGGATTTTTTGCAGTTATGGCCAAGGAGAACCCTACGCAGAGGAGGATAAAAGAACCTGGTACATCCCCAAATAAAAATGGTTTTGGAGTTCTATATGGGAATGTGGGCCTTTTACTGACCCACAGGAACTGACAGATCTCAGTTTGAGTTTACAGAACTTGTTTTACATCAGTTTTAGTAAAACTAGTTATTTTCCAATGCAAATATAGACTAGGTTGACTTAAAATGAGTAAATCTCAACCATTTTGAGTCAGATTGGAATAAAAATTATAGAGAATGTTTATGATATAATATTACATCCAATAAACTTGAAATTACTATCATCAATTAATTATAACACTCTCTTAAGCATTATGCATCATTACAATGTATTTTATTGACATAATACAAGGAAGGGCATGGAGGTTTGAACCCTTAAATATTGAAAAATCTTGGACCTGTTAATGAAATATCATGTATAGTAATGGATGTCTATAGGCTGCTAACAAATCCTGAATCAACTCAGAGAGGCTGCTCCATAGCTCCAATGTAACCTATAATGAGAAGGGGGAGAAGAAGGGAAGAGGAGAGAGGGAATTAGAACCTTGGGGCGCATCTCCCAAGATCCTGAGGCACAACACTCAGCAAGGAATCCTTAGCTTCATAAACATCCAAACTGAGAAATGAAGCTCCATTTGTCTTTAAATAAACCTGGGTGACTTGTTGAGCAAGTCAATCACTTGTTAAGCAAGTTACCACTTGCTAAACCCTAACCCTAGCCACAAATTCGACCTCCTTGAGTAAATTAGCATGTTTAAGACAATAAATATGTTTCCCTTTCATCCACCTTCATCCAATTTGGAAACTTTTCTTTCCTTGACCCATAGTTGCTATTTTTCCTTATTACAACTTTTCTTGGCTTTCCTATTTTTATGACTGAACTCCAAAAAGGAAAGTCCACCCTCCTTTGTCAATTGTTGCCTCTTTTGTATTTGATTGCTTTTGTCATATATTTTGGCAATTTCACTTTTCCTGTTTGGTTGATTGTGTCATACAGTTTCTAATTTTCCCTTGGCAAGTTGGCTTGCCTTAGTGGCCCTCTTGTTAATGGAAACTTATTTTCCACCTAATTAATTGCATAATAATATTTAATGACAATTAATATACCAAGTACATTCCTCCTAAGTGACATTTAAATAAAATATCCTAGTTCAATTTATTTAATGCATCTTTTGACCCCCTTGGTGCTAGGCAAGGTCAACACTTCTGGCGATCAAAATGTGGGGATATGACAGTCCTCCCCTCCCAAGTCTACTTGTCCTCAAGCAGAAGCACCATAGAGTGCTGCAAATTTGTCCACCATGTTTCTGCTGCACCACTCTGATCATAGGCATTTCCCTTATACCACTTTCTTTAGAAAAATTTCTAACCCAGTTAAGGTAGCTGAGTAGAATTCCCGGATCCCACTGCCTCCTCTGTAAGGACCCAAATTTTGCTACCACCTTTTGAACTATGTCATTCCTAAGAATGTTGGGATCCCATGGTTTTATTTGCTTCCTTCCACCCATCAATATAAACAACAAAATTTTATCATTGTAGAGGATGAAAATGATGTTATGAAAATCATACCACCATACTGGAAGCTCATCTCTCCCCATGCCGAACTGAAATTTTTTAAAACTCTCCCACCAGACATGGAATTCCTTAATATGGGACCAAATCATCTTGAGCCTCTCTAAAGTATGAAAATCCATGTGCAAGCTAGCACTGGAACTCACATCACTGTTGTTATGAATACACAAGAGGTTATCCCATGCCCCTCCCTATATACTAAAAGCATCATATAGCAGCCATACATGCTCATTCCTTTGCTCATACAATTTCTTTGATGTGTCCAATGTCTCTCCATTGATGCAAGAAAGATGTTTACCCTCCAATGCACACATCTCAATCATGTGTCTAGCCACCTAATCAATGGACGGGAAAACTTTCATGCTAAATGATTCAGGTGGGAATAATTCATCTACTACTAATGCACTTGTCAAACCACATGGTTTGACCATCAATACCTCAACTGGAAGAGTAAAAGTATCATGCTCCTCTTGTGGCATCAACAGAAAAATCCTTTCACCTAATTTTCATCCCCACATGATGTGGCTGAAATAGAAGTGTGGGGTGAAGAATTGTGAGCCAAATCCCTAGAATGCTCATCAATCAAGATAATGGATCCACAAATTCCTCCATTAGTTTTCTGAGTGACAGTGTAATCATGTGCCTCCTCCAAAATTGTACAACATTTTCCTAGAGGCAACTCATAATCTCTTATGAACCATGCAAGTGCTTGATCTTCATATTGCTTGAATTGAAAATCCTCAAGCACATGCAAATTGGAATGCACCTCATGTGCATGTGCATGGGAGGTATATAATAGCTGCAAAATAATTCTTTGTTGCTGTTCACATGTCAAGACAATGTTAGTCACAAAAAAAAATTATTGCAGAAATGAATTTTTTTCCGTCCCAAGGTCTTCATTCCAAATATGTCTCTATGGAACTCAACAGGTGCTCCCCTCTTCATCCAATGGCTCAACTCTCTGGCATTGATCCAAGGGTGCAAAAATCCATCAATTGACCCACACATTGAAAGTATGTGTAGATCTGATGCCTTCTTGTCAAAAGTGGCTGCACACACATACCTTTGCTGCTACTTGTAAACCATAGAAAAATCAGCAATATTAAAAACAATTTTCTTGCAACAAGACATAAAAATTTTACCTTCCATATTTTCCTCTTCAGGGATTCCTCTATCCAACCATTCAGTGGATGAATCAGAGATATTTCTTGTTGATTTATATGATCTATAATCATCCATATCTTCTGCAATAGGAGCTATCTCCCATGGGGACAAATCATGATCCGCCTGTTGTGCATGCGACACAAACCAGAAAAATTTCGTCACCCACTGTTCATTCCCCATTGGTGTTTCTAAATCTAGGACATGTGGGAAATAACTGTGAACCTTCTTTGCATGTTTGCAACCTTCAGTAATCAGACTTATGGCTGCAACTTTTTCATTATTGGCTGGCCCAAATCGGGTGCTCTCATCCCACTCTTCCATGGGAGAGTGACTGTCTTCAATGAACAACTCAAGTTTCCTTGGAAATAAATCAAGTGCTTGGTTCTCATAAAACTGTTCTGCACACTCTTTAAGCACATAGTGAATAGAATTCTCCTCATGGTCCACCCACTCATGAGGTTCCTCTATGGATTTTTTTATGCCATTTACCCAAAAGGGATGACCCTCAGGAAAGATTGAGGATTCAGTCAATTCTTTCCACTCTTGTTGGAATTGTTCTATCTTCATTTGTGATTCTAAGAGGGCACTTTGAGTGTATCTCAAATAATCTTGGGTGGCCAACAAATCACCTTTGAGCTTGTAGTTCTCTTCTTCATATATGCAAATACTTTATTCATCATGCAGTGATGCTTCCCGCAATAGCTCAACAAGCTCAAACATGTCATTTTTGTTTGAAAGCAATTGTGAGAAATTACCTTTTATTGTGGACAGTGCTTTCTGGATATTCTCCATGGATTTAAAGGAAGATTGGTCTTCCATTAAAGCAGCTTCCTAACACATCTTTGATACTGAATCATGAGTGTCATGGAGAATTTTCAGGGCCTCTTGGATCTTCTGTTCATCCATCTTCAATGACCCTGCAAGAAGATGAGGTTCTTGTAGATGTTCCTCCTCTTCATTTTCCATCACCGGATCAATTTCATGCAGTGCACTCGAGGTTTTGAAATATGATCCATATGTTGTTGCTGCAATATATTCATATTTTAAGTCCTCAACAACATAATTTGGGTTGCAACTTAAGTGCTCATTCATCCTTGGTGCACCATAAAGATATTCTCTCGAAGTTTCATCCTTCATACTACATTCATTTTTGACACCAGAATTATGAACCTCATCACTAGGGGGCTCAACCATTTTGAACTCTTCACTGGAAATGGCTGCCATATCAGACTTACACAATGACACATAAAAATTAGAATTTAATAACTCACCATGTGTGATGTTCTCCTCCTTATGTGGTGGAATTATGATGGCTTGTTCACCCACCCATTTCTCTGCTTTACACCCTCCTGATATGTGCTCACTTTGTGCTTCCTTATGAGGCTCAAGGGATGACAGTAAATCTGAATCATGTTTATCTTTTGGATCAGATCCAAAATATGTCTCACCATCATCAGATTGCCCCATCTCTTCTACACTTATCTTGAAATCAGACACAATGAAATTTGGATTCATCTCACCTTCCACGTTACCAACAACTAGATGGTGGACTATTGGATCTTTAGTTGTGCATGGATCTTCTTCATCTCCTTATGATGGAGGATTTGGTGATTCATAATCCTCATGGATGTTGCAAATACATTGATCTCTCTTTCGGGAAAACCCAAATAATTTCTCAAAGAAACCATGTACAGATGGTTCTAATGAATCTTCACTTTTGGTCCTCTTTTCTTCCCCTTTACTTTGAGAAGTGGAACAACTTAGTTCCTTTCTTGATGGATTATTGGTATTCAAAGAACCTACATGTGTTAATGCCTTTGAAAACATAGACTCTCCATCTTTATTTCCTTCATGGTGAGAGACACTACTACTCCCTTCTCCATGTTTTCTTTCCAACTGCTTGGCAAGGAATTCTCTAGTCTCTTGATATGACTGGATGATGCTTTGAGATACATATTTCATCCCTTTCAATGTTATTTGCATCAAAATTCTTAAATCTTCTCTATCATACAATTTTCAATGCGCTCCTTGCTCATACAACTCAAAGTATAAATCTTCCATGACTTTTGCTAATTCCACAACTGCAACTTGAAGATATTGCTAAGCTACTTTTCCTCTGAGAGTTACTTTCCACAGGCTGAGCCAAGGAAAGTGCTTTGATACCACTGTGATGTACCAAGTATGGTGTACATCCCTGAACACTCTTCAATTCTGTAAATTATATTAAAATTTTTGAACTTGAATTAATTTACACAATGACTTCTCGGAGTAGGCAAATAAGGGGTTTATTCTGGGAAATTTTGCAAGCAAAAGGAGTGAGCAGCGGGCAGCAACCAAAGAAAATCAGACATGGAATTTACTCTCCCCTAATACATTTATATCTGGTGCCATTTAGGGTTTATATTCCGCACCGCGGAAACCTACTACCACGCTTTTGGGCAGCCAAACCGTGAAACTAAGGAGAGTAGTTCGGTCTATTTCAACCAGGGGCTTCTGGGAACTTGAATAGGTTTATTCCAGCATTAATATAACATAAATAAATTATTTATACAATTTATTGATGTTCTGGAAAGTTCTAAGAATTTTTGGGTGAATTTGGGGATTTTTGGCAATTTTGGCCAAGGAGAACCTTGCGCAGAGGAGGATAAAATAATGTTGTACATACCCAAATAAAAATGGTTTTGGATTTATATATGGGAATTTGGGCCTATTACTGACCCACAGGAACTGACAGAGCTCAGTTTGAGTTTACATAACTTGTTTTACATTAGTTTTAGTAAAACTAGTTATTTTCCAATGCAAATCTAGACTAGGTTGACTTAAAATGAGTAAATCTCAACCATTTCGAATCATATTGGAATAAAAATTGCAGAGAATGTTTATGATATCATATTACATCCAATAAACTTTAAATTACTATCATCAATTAACTATAACACTCTTTGCATCATTATGCATCATTACAATGTATTTTATTGACATAATACAAGGAAGGGCATGGAGGTTTGGACCCTTAAATATTGAAAAATATTGGACCTGTTAATGAAATATAATGTATAGTAATGGATGGCTGTAGGCTGCTAACAAATCCTGAATCAACTCAGAGAGGCTGCTCCATAGCTCCAATGTAACCTGCAATGAGAAGGGGGGGAAGAGGGGAAGAGGAGAGAGGGAATTAGAACCTTGGGGTGCATCTCCCAAGAACCCGAGGCACAACACTCAACAAGGGATCCTTATATTTGTAAACATCAACATAATATACATCCAAACTAAGAAATGGAGCTCCAATTGTCTTTAAATAAACCTGGGTGACTTGTTGAGCAAGTCAATCACTTGTTAAGCAAGTTACCACTTGCTAAACCCTAACCCTAGCCACAAATTCGACCTCCTTGAGTAAATTAGCATGTTTAAGACAATAAACATGTTTCCCTTTCATCCACCTTCATCCAATTTGGAAACTTTGCTTTCCTTGACCCATAGTTGCTATTTTTCCTTATTACAACTTTTCTTGGCTTTCCAATTTTTATGACTGAACTCCAAAAAGGAAACTACACCCTCCTTTGTCAATTGTTGCCTCTTTTGTATTTGATTAATTTTGTCATATATTTTGGCACTTTCCCTTTTCCTGTCTAGTTGATTGTGTCATACAATTTCTAATTTTCCCTTGGCAAGTTGGCTTGCCCAAGTGGCCCTCTTGTTAATGGAAACTTATTTTCCACCTAATTAATTGCATAATAATATTTAATGACAATTAATATACCAAGTACATTCCTCCTAAGTGAAATTTAATAAAATTTCCTAGGTCAATTTATTTAATGCATCTTTTGACCCCCTTGGTGCTAGGCAAGGTCAACACTTCTGGTGATCAAAACGTGGGGATATGACACTAAGACTCATAGTAAACATACTTATGTAACAACTTACTTTGACCCTGGGTGTTGCAAAGAGAAATTCCTCATTACAATGCATCAATCTAAGTTGAAAGTGAAGGTGAATGCGGGAAATACCTACTCATTCAGTTGATCAGATCTTCAAACACGTAACCATCAAGTAGACTAGCGACAACACGATCCGTCACGTGGATCACCTTTTTGATTCATCACACAGAGACTTCCAAATGAGTCACCCCTTTTTTCTATGATGTCATTATAATTATGACTGAAGTGACTTAAAAACATGCTGCTATATTCTCTCGGCTTTTTTGACTTAATGCACTCGAGTTGTCCTATCAAAAATCACTGGCATAGAGGTGTCATATTGATAGCGTCCATATTTATTTCGATAGTGTCACAGTCCTTGTGAACGATTTTCTACCTTCAACATGGTTCCTTTATTTTCTATAGACCAAGTGTCTTTGCTCAACATTAAAACCTTCGCCAGATGCCAAGTCTACAAAAATTCACCTCTTGCTGTGACAGACTAGCAACCTACGATCATAAATTTTGGCTTATCTTTCTTTCTTTTCCCTTTTCTCTTTTTTTATTTTATTTTATTTTATTTTATTTCACGTGACCAAGTTGCAGCTATCATAATATGGTTTCAGTCGACTCCCATTAACGAGTCCTCTAAATTCTGTCCCATATAATTTTTCTAGTTTCATTGTTCCTCCATCAGTGATCTGTTTGACAATGTACGATCCTAACTAATGAGTTTTTAAATTTCCTAGGTGCTTGAAGAATTTACTATCATACATAAAAACAAGACCTCCAACTTGAAACTGCTTGTTATTAATGTGTTAATCATCCCATACCTTCTATCTTTACTTTTAGACGTTTTGATGAAACCCTCCAACAAAACGTTCTTCCTCTAGTTGTACGAGTTGAAGTAACATGTCTTCAACAACATCAACATCTGTCTTTTCGGTGATCAAAACAAATATTAAAAATGGTACAATGTACTCCATAGGCTTCTTTCCCATAGACCAACCGAAATGGAATCTGATCTGTCAACTTCTTACACATCATGCGATATTCCCATGATACTACAGAAATATTCTGGTCCCAGTCTTTTCTTCGGTCATTACAAACCTTTTTCAATGTGTTTTGAAGAATTTTGTTGAATGCTTTGATAGCTCCATTTGCTTGAGGGTGATATGGCATTGTCCTTCTATGCTAGATCTGAAATTCCTTTGTTAGTTCTTCAATCAACTAATTAACAAAATGCGTACCTTGATCGCTAATTAAAATCTTTGGGAAGTTGAATCTTGTCACAACATTTTCATATAAAAAATTCACACGAGTCATGTCAATACAATCTTTTACTGGCACTGCTTCAACCCACCTGGTTAAGTAATCAGTCATAGTGATAATATATCTTTCTCTTGTGCACTTCCCTGACGGACTGATAGGTCCTGCAAAATCAACGACCCATTTATTGAATGCTAGCAATTTTATCTATGGAACTAATGGAATCTCATCTCTTTGAGAAGGATTTCCAATCCTTTGGAAGGCATCACAACTGCGACAATAATCCCAGGCGTCTGCATGCATGGTGGGCCACAATAACCCTGCTTGCAAAATCTTGCGCACTATAGCTTTTCTTGCATAATGGCCTCCTCCGACACCAACACGTGTTTCATTTAATATCATCAGGCGCTCATGCTCCAAAACGCAGCGTCAAAGAATCTCATCAGGACCCATCTTATACAATCATCTAGTGATCAATTGGAAATATGCAGCACACACAACCAACTGCTTCTTGTGTGCAGTAGTAAATTCAACTAGCACATAACCTGTACTTAAAAATTGTATGATATCTTGGTACTGATCATCAAACATGGTTATCGCAAAAAGTTGCGCATCAAGAAGATTATCTTCCAGACTAGTAGGTTCTTCTCTATTGTCAATCCTTGAAAGATTGTATGGCCCCAAATTCAACCGACCCGGTTTAATAATTATCTCAAAATCAAATTCCTAGAAGAGGAGAAGCCACCGACAGATATTCCCCCCAACATTGGCTTATTGACTAGGTATTTCAATTCAGAATGGTCAGTGTACATTTTGAAATGTCGTCCCAGTAAATAGTGTCTAAATTTATGCAACGCATATATCATTGCTAGCCCTTCTCTTTATGTCGTGGTATAATTCTTCTCTACAGTTGATAATTTTATGTTAGCAAAAGCAATCAGATGATCAATCGGTCCTTAACCTAGCTGCTTCAGTACCACGCCAAGCGCAACAGACGATGTGTCGATATGAACATGGAACTCTTTTCCTAGTCTGGAAACACAAGTATTAGCGCAGTAGCCATATTGTTCTTCAACTTGTTCATACTTTATTAGCAGTCAGTCCATTGAAACTTAGTATATTTTTACAACAAGTTTTCCATTAGATCAATCACCTCCGCATATGTTTTGATAAATTTCATGTACTATCCAGTGTGTCCTAGTGTTTCTCTTAACTGTAGTAGGTGGTGGTAGGTCGAGGATGATCACAATTTTGGTTGGGTCAACCAAAATTCCATCACGACAGACCACATGGCCCAACAGAGCTCCAAAAGGTGCGCAAAAGATACATTTCTTCAAATTCAGGGAAATTTGATACTGGCGACAGTGTTCCACCATCATTTTCAGGATCTATATATTGTATTTTATGATGCCAAATACTTTCCAATCATCGAAGTAGACTTCAATAAATTTGTGTTTAAAATCTCTAAAGGCAGCCACTACAATTCTGGAAAAAATTGCAGGCGCATTCGTAAGTCCAAAGGGCATTGCCATATACTGGAAACGTCCCCACTCTACCACAAAGTTAATCTTGTCTCGGTCCTCCTTTACAATCTTGATCTAATGGTAACCATAAAGTCCATCAGTAAAAGAGTTCATCTCTTACCCTCTGAAATTCTCCATTACCTCATATGTAAATGGAGTCGGGAACGGGTCATGTAAACAAGCATCATTCAAATTTCTCATGTCGACACAAATTATTACTTCACCTGAGCTCTTCTTGTCCTCTACTATAATTGGTATAATCCACTCTGATTCCTCGACAGGTTGTATAACACCTGCCTCTAGCATTCTATCTAGTTCAGCTTTAACATTTTCTTTGTATCATGGATTCACTCTGTATGGTCGCTGCTTGACCAGTTTTGTGTCGGGCCTCGAAGGTATCTTCATTTCACCAAGATATACGACTATTACTTTTTTTTTTGAAAATTTGGTAGGGAATAGATCCTGGAATTTATGCAACAAATCAATGATCTTCCCCACACTCTCATCATCCCAATAATATCCAATATTGGAAAACTTTGTATTTTCAGGCAAGCCAATATTTACTTTCTTAACTTCAAGTGGAATTAAGAATTGGTTGTTAGAAATTCCAACTCCTTCCACTACGTGCATACCTTCTGGCTCAGGTATGTTTAAGTCGAGCAAGTTCTCGTCATCCGGCTCTCCCTTAACATTGTAACATTCCATCCAATGGTAGATTGTCATGCTACATTGACGGAAATTTGTAGCTACAACAAGGATTTACTCAAATATCTTCTCTTTCATTATCTGTAGCGCAACATCATTTGTTGGATGATCACTTGCAAACTAAAATGTGGGTGTGAAGCTTGTAGCTAACTCTTCCCACTCGAGATTTCCTCTTCACAACTCCATTGGTGTGTACCAACTCCTTGGTACCATATCCAATGTATGTATAAAGCGATGAACCCATTCTTGTTGTGGATATTCTTTCCATGTCATGCAATAATGCTCAATATGTTCGATAGGATTTGTCAATACTATATACTTGATATCAATATAACTGATCTCTTCCCCAAATCTAATCTCCAACAATATTCTGCATTGCATCCATTCAGAGATAGATTGTTTATGCATACCCCACCATATAGCAGGCGTAGCTTTCAACACAAAGTCCAAATTGGAAATCACTATGATTCTGTGACTTTTTCTTCGAATTCTACTAAGAAATGTGCAAGATTAGGAATACCTTCATATGTAGGAATCTCACTTGCTTCAGCTCCTACCCATTGCACATATCTTTTACTTCTTGCGCATCTTTGCATGGAAACATCATGCAGCTGATTATGCCAAATTTCTAATGCTTCACCTGAATAAGATGAACAGGAGCTAACACTCTGCCAACTTAGCTTTCCATCAGCTGTTGGATTTATATAGTCATCTTTTGAAGACATAACATTATATAGATGATACAGGTAATTAACTTGGCCTTCACTGTTCACTAGGTCAACATATATCTTCCCTTCGAGCAAATCAATCGATGCGACCACCCTTATTTTGGAATATTCAAATGACAAGATTCTTTTCTTAAAATTAATTTTGTTATGATTATGTATCGTCCAATCAATTCCTAAAAGTGAAGGATATGGTTTTGTATCATTGACAATGTCAATCTCTTCAAATTCTGTGTATGTCCTCAGGCCTTCTACTTCGATAGGTACTTGAGTTAGTCAACCAATGGGTATAACCTTTGACTGATTCTCTATCCTTATCTGAATGGGAGACCAATCCAGTCATGGCTTATTCATGCTTTCCCATTTCTGTCTTGTTGGGATATTGACATCAGAGCCCGTATATAAAATGATATAGTCCATATCATAATCTCCTATATACATAGTCATTCGCAGTTCACATCCAATTTTTAATCTTTTCTTGATATGGTTAACTCTTTTTTCAGGTCTCACTTCCTCGAGGTTTTTTCATACGAGTGTTGTCAATTCCATGACACATATTTATCATGGATTAGTGCTAAACAACTTTTGAAAATTCTTTGAGCTTACTAAACTTTTTCATCGACTGCTTCCTGAGTAGTTTCTCAAATCTTTCGAGCATCGCCTTTACTTGTCCATATGTCGTCACTTGATTGGTATCAACAAATTCTAGTTGCATGTCCAAGAATACTTCCTTTTCCTTCTGGACATCTAATGGTACTTTCTTTTGTGTCGTCGGTCGCACCTACAGTTGTCCATGCTGTGTATTTTGGTCTACTCCCATCGCAGCACCTCTTCTTGTAATGACATCAATATTTGGTTCTCTTGGCTTGAAAAAAATCATCTGGATTTTTTGGTTGGGATTCTGCATAGGATTGGGATTTACCATGGTTTGATCCTACCATTGCGCAATCAATTGTGGACACTGTTCGACAGTGTGGTCAAATTCTTTATAGTATGTACATGTCTTCGCAATACTTGCACAATCTTGGGCAAATTCTCCTGGTTGTCCACAATTATAACATATGATTTGGCATCTTCCTCTACCAAATCCTCCTCCTCCTTGTTGTTTTCCTTGGCCTCAAAAATTTCCACCCCCCCTTGCCTAAGGGTAATGTTGCTGCGGAGGATATTGATTTTGTTGATATTGTGGATGAGGATATTGTGGTTGTTGAAATTGTGCTGGTGGATATTGAACAAGATAAAACCGAGGCTACACCCATTCATCTTGCATTTGCTCATCATTCTTCATCAAGTAAGTGTCCACTGTTTTCTAATGCAATAGCTGAAGTGCTCTACAATATTTATCATTGTTGGTAATA
>LPNX011209953.1:134620-157464 GCA_001517045.1 Pseudotsuga menziesii | reverse complement strand
CAATACAAGAATCAGAAAATTTACTAGCATCTTGGTCATCTTTCTTCTGGTTATGCTTGTCTTTGATGGAGTCCCATGAAGCCCAAAACTGATCTGATGTGTGTCCAGTCTTTCCACAACGCTTGCACTGCAACTTTGATCTTTTGCTTCTACCCCCTCTGCCTCTGAAATTTCTTCTTCCTTGTCCTCTCTCTTTGCCGCAATCTCCCTTGGAAGGGTCTTTGGATTGGTCTTTTCTCGCTAGGGCAGCACCAATACTAGATGCCAAATAGTGCATCTCTAATCTGGAAACTATAACTTACAGAATTCTTAGAAAAATATATGGGATGCAGGTTTAGATTCCTGCTCCTTTACAGATTACAATATGATTCTGCAAATAATTCTACAGACATTTCAAAACAATCTTGCAGCTGCTCTATATTTAATTTCAATATATAAATTCTGTGCACTATTCTACACATTGCAGGTCTGAGTCTCTGCACTTTTTACAATACAGTCAATACAAAATATATCAAAATATATATCAGTCACTAGAAATAGATGATATTCTTTAGCATAAAACACAGTCTTCAACGCAGTCTTCAGCATACAACGCAGTCTTCAGCATATGCAGTCTTCAGCAGCATACAACTCAGTCTTCAGCATACAACGCTTGCATATATCAGTCTCGGTCTTAAAAGAGACGCAGCATACAACATTTGCACATATCAGTCTCAGATAGGTATTTATTTCTTCACAAAAACCAAACAGAAGTTAGGGTTCAGGCTCGGTCTTCAACATATATCAGTGCAGCATATATACTTCAACCTCCACGCTGTCTAAGGAGTAGTCATTAATCTATTC
Source organism: Pseudotsuga menziesii (assembly GCA_001517045.1). Classification (NCBI taxonomy): domain Eukaryota; kingdom Viridiplantae; phylum Streptophyta; class Pinopsida; order Pinales; family Pinaceae; genus Pseudotsuga; species Pseudotsuga menziesii. The sequence continues at coordinate 156,621 of LPNX011209953.1, read as the reverse complement.
CATGATTTCCTTTCAACCATGGTCTCTTCGCAGTTCTCAGCTGGTCGCTGCAGCTCCATTTGCAGCCTTCAATATATATATAATGTATCTCTCACATTATATATTACAGTCACAAAATATGAGTCGCAACTCTCACCAAAAACTGGGTCGCATTTCACACAGTCTTCAACGCAGCCACACAAACACTTTTACACTCTCCACGCTCTTGAATCTTCAACCGTCACACACGCAGTCTTCACAAAGCAGATATCAACGCAGATATCAACGCAGTCTTCACTTAGAGGGCGTTCACTCCAGTAGCAAGCATATCACGGCTTCAGGCAGTCTCCACTCAGGCAGTAGCAAGCATATCACGGCTTCAGGCAGTCTCCACTCAGCTCGACTTCAATTTTCACCAGAATCGCAGCCTTCAACGCATCATATACTCCAGACAGCTCTCACAATTCAGCAGGCAAGCAACTATCAACAAGAGATATCGCCGTGGCTTGGAGTCAACTTTGAAAACAATAATATAGTCTTTTGACAGCTTCTTTCTGGATTACCAGTGGTTCCTATGAAAAGAGGATAGAAATTTTGACAAAAGAATCTGCCAGTCCAAACGGAGCTCTCAACGTAGATAATGGAATTAGGTTTTATGAATCATGTCCAAACAGCTCAAAACATAGAAAATGGAATTAGGTCGCAGCGCAGACTGCTCCACAATACAACGAGATTGGGCGAGTCGTCTTTCCCAAGCCAATAGTTGAAGGACGCTACAAGAGGTTGATGACTGTCACATAGTCGTTGGAATTTGGAGACCACATTTTCTCTCTCTCACTCCTCAACATGAAACCCTAAAAAAAGGTGTGCTGGAATTTAATAAAATAAACGCAACCATACATACGGGATTGGATGGTGTGGGAACACACGGAGCAGTAAGATGACACAAGCAGCTTCAGGCTTAAGTTCATGTTGATACAACTTCAACCAGGACAATCACAGCAAAATGAGAACGCTACTCACAACAGAGTGAGACCAAGCCCATTCCTCAACGCAGCACACAAAACTCAATCGTGAAGGAGTAACGCATACAAAGATGAATGTAGGTAAGAATTTAGGGTTTGCCAGGGATATACTCACACTATATCGCAGCATAAATTAGGGTTAGTCTCTTCATTATACATCAAATGTATGAGCAGAAAATGCAGGCAGGAGGAGTAACGCATGCAGGCAGGAGAGACTGGCAGGAAGCTCTGAAAGAGCAGACTGGCAGGCAGAATGGCAGCGTTCTGATAACACAGGGAGAATGGCAGGCATGCAATGCAGCCAGGAGTTATGGCAGGCAAATAGCCAGGCTCTGATACCACTTGTTGGTAATAACTCCCGATTCATTCTTATTCCCTTACCAAAGCAAATATTTATACATTACAATGGTGGTTGAGAACCAGCCTTTTCACCTTCCTATCTATTCATATTCCTATTTATTATTTATTTACAATAATCCCGACGGATTATTCTAACAATCATCATGTTGTACTGATTTACAAAATTTTTAGTATAGACTAGTTGGTGTACTTACTATTAGAGAAATTAATATACCTTAGTACCGTGGTCTGACACCTAGAAGGCATTTTCATTTTCCTTGTGCTTATGTTGTATGATCTTACTTAGGTTATACTGATCAATATTGGTCAATTAGGTGTTTTCTGTCTCATTAGCTCACAGTTGAGGTGCTCCACTTTGATCATCATGATAGTTTAGGCACTCTAGTTTAATCATCCTAACATTCCAGGAACCAACATTGATTGCAAACCACTTCTTCTTTGACTAAGGGCCCTAGTGTTTGAATGTGTCTATTTTGTGGTCTTCTTGGTCATTTATTGGCTCCTAGAGACTCTACCACTCACACTTGTGTACATCCATGCCTTGCATTCCTGCATTTATGCCACCTTACATGTTCACACATGTATTCATGACCATTTGGTTAGGTTTGGCAACCTATTGGTCAACCTAGGGGGGTTTAGGGGTTAAATCCTATCCTGACACTTGTATGCATTCACATGGCCTCCAAGGGCTCATGGATTTTCCCTAATGTATTATAAATATTTACTATACTAATCTATAAGATATATTGTAATATAATGATCAGCTATTGGCACTATTCACATGTGTTATTTCATTCTCTTTTGTTGTTCTCTTGCATATTTTGTTAAATACTTTGATTGTGAATATTTCTCTAGATCCTAGATCTCACTGTGAATCAATTATGACATGGTATCAGAGCTTTTTGGAGCTACAACCAAATCTATAGAGGTTTGAGTTGGTTTTTAGGGCATATTTCCAGAAAATTTGAGTGTTTGGATTATAGGTACAGTAATGTTTTTGTAATAGGTTGTGAAAGAAGAATGGATAAGACTCGATTATTGTGACCCCATTCAACTATTTTGAATGGAAGGCCAAAATGGTGATCCATTTGAGGTCGAAAGTCCTGTATAGAGTCACCATGGGGACTGAAACCGAGCCCAACTCTGTTGTGCATAAAGCTAAGTACTTCAATAGAATTAATGAGGCATTTGTTCTACTTTGTATCAGTATTTTGAGATGTCACCTATTTAATGTAGATAGTATTGGCATGCCCAATTAATTTTGTCTCAAGCTTGATTCACTATTTGGGAATACTGATGAGATGAGAGGACATCAACTTGAAAATGAGCTAATCTCACTGAGTCCAACTCACTATGAGACCATCCAAGACTTCTTTACCAAGTTCAAAGCGCTATTGGTTCAGCTGAAATAGTGTGGCATAGAGAATAAAGATTATCAACTCATATTGTCCATCCTTTATAATCTAGGGCCTGATTATTCTGTGTTTGTTTTGAAATTCCACTCAAGAAAGCTTACAACTAGAAGTTAGAGGATGCCTACGCTAGCATACTTCATGGAGTCATTGACTCAGGAGCAAGACAAGATCATACAAATGGGTACCATCAAATCCACCAAGGATCAATACCTTGCTGCTGGTGTATCAAATCAAGCCAAAGGCAAGAAGAAAGATTTGAAGCAAAGAGAGAAAGAGAAGAAGCATTCGAGTACATAAAGCTCTAGTTCTACTAATGGGAGTTCGAGATCCAAGAGGATGAAGAACAAGAGAGAGAGAAACACATGTGGTTATTGCAAATGTTCACATATTGAAATATCTTGCTTCATAAAGAATATAGACATCATGACCAAGCTCCATGAGGAGAACTATATTTATCTTCCAGAATTTGCAAGAGGATGGGAGCACAAGCAAGGAGACGGTAAGCCTGCGCATGCTTTGTGTGCATGGGAGAAACCCATTTCTGATATATATAGTTATAATGACTTTGTTTCAGATTTATCTTCTGATATATTAGAATCTGAAGCCTCCATCCCTTCCTTGGAAGAAACCCCAACTAGTTCACCAAAGCTTCCTCCATAAACTAGTCATTTTTCACTACTTTTTTATGTGCCTTCTGAAAGCTCTTTCCCAATCCAATAATATCTTTCCAATTATGATTCTGAAGGTGATGTACAGGCTGATGCAAATCCTATTACAATCAAAGACTCATTTCCCCAACCTTTTCATGACCAAAAGACCCGACAACCCTCAAGTTCACTAGTTGGAAAATCTCAAAAATGCCTAGTTTCCAATACTATGTCACTTGTGTATGTTTCTTTTATGTCTTGTATGCATTTCATTGGTTGGAAAGACATATAATTGACCTTCATGGGACTATTGTTCCATATTCTTGGACTTTATTTTACCACCCATAGTTCAAATCTCAAGTCTCCAGACCCTCCATGTTCGCTCAACTATCAATGTGATCTAGTTGCTCACTCTTCTCTCTCTATGGACCCATTCGCTCATGGAGACACCACGCCTCTGATATTTTCTTCTGTATATGAGATATATTCTGATATTTCAGATCCTCATGAGCTTTGTTACATATTTATGAAGGTGCTTCATCAAATCGGGAAGAAGATTCATGGTTTTATTCATGATATGGCAGCTACACATGAGGCAGATTTTGTTGAATCTTTTGATGTTATTTCAGAAAGAGTTTGCAAAGATATATTTTCCATGATTGATTATGCTTCTATATTAGAGTATGCTTGCAGAAAAATACATTCTTATGATTCTCCTCCATCATCAAATGATGACCATCAAAAGGCCTCTCCACATGATCTTTGTCGACATCACTTTGATGCATTGATGCATGATCTTGACATCCACAACATCTTCACCAAGTCCATAACCAAGAAGTTTTTTCTTTCAGCTCATTCAAGTGAAGAAGAGGACCTGTTGAATTCATTTTTGATCATCTCAGTCATGTCCATTTTTTAGGGGAGGTTTTTTTCCCATGAGTTTTTCCTCCTTACCTCATTCACATGGACTAATAAATTTTTGTTGTAAAAGCTGACTTCTGCCTTAGCTGTCAAGGCCTTAATAAATCATTTGGTATAAGTTGTACTAAATTCTAAGTTAGGCTTAAGGGGGGTGTTAGAGAAATTAATATACCTTAGTACCATGGTCTTACACCAATGAGGCATTTTCATTTTCCTTGTGCTTATGTTGTATGATCCTACTTAGGTTATACTGATCAATATTGGTTAATTAGGTGTTTTATGGCTCATTAACTCACAGTTGTGGTGCTCCATTTTTATCATATTGATAGTTAAGGCACTCTAGTTTGATCATCCTGATATTCTAGCCTCCTGTATTGATTACAAACCACTTCTTCTTTGACTAAGGACGCTAGTGTGTGAATGTGGCTATTTTGTGGTCTTCTTGGTCATTTATTGGCTCCTAGAGACTCTCCCACTCACAAATTTGTACACCCATTCCTTGCATGCATACATTTATGCCTCCTTACATGTTCACACATGTATCTGTGACTGTTTGGTTAGGAATGGGAGCCTATTGGTCAACCTAGGGGGGTTTAGGGGTCAAGTCCTAGCTTGACACTTGTATGCATTCACATGGCCTCGAAGGGCTCATTAATTTTCTCGAATGTATTATAGATATGTACTATACTCATCTACAAGATTTAATGTAATAGAATGATTATTTATTAGCACCATTCACATGTGCTATTTCATTCTCTTTTGTTGTTCTATTGCATATTTTGTCAAGTACTTTGATTGTGAATATTGCTCTAGCTCCTAGATCTCACTATGAAGAAATTCTCACACTTACAATTATTTGTAAATACACACATTCTTCTAACTTATGGCCTCTAGTCTGACATATTCTACACCAAGGCACTCCGTAGGTGTTTATTGGGTTCAGTGCCCCAGCTGCGACATAATTCATGAGCGTAGAAAAATTATCTTTATGGTTTCTGTCTGTTCTATATCGTGTACAACATAGATCCCATTGAACTTATTTTCCTTCCTTGATATCCTGGAGCTGCACCGTAAGATTATCTAGTTGTGACTCAATCTGCATCATTCTTGCGCTGATTTATGCAATCGTCGAGGATTATAGCGTCATGGCTATTTCCAGAGATTCTACCTATGACACAATATTTTGTTGCATTAATGGAATCCATATATGTGGTAACAATGCAACAATGAACCATTACATATGTTGCACATCTTACATCTGGAAGGTTACTTTAGCCATTAATGTCTTGGATCTCTGGTCGAAGTCCCAGACAGACTCTGTAGGTAGCTGCTTGATTTCTTTAATCTCTGTAATTCACTGCGACTCAGACTTCGGCTTTCTAAAATCATCTACCATTCTGATTCGAATATGATTGAATGTTTTTTGCACAACTCTTATTGGAACTATAGAAAACTTCATGTACCAATCTAGCGCCCGACCTTATAGAGTCGTGACCATCTGTGCTTTCTTTATGTTCTCATCCTGGATCTGTCACACAATCCATACGACTTCGTAGATAAATCAATGTTTCTATGGGTATTCTAACCCATTTCCATTGAATATTGGCAACTTAATATTAGTCCTAGCCATTATGTTGGCTCTTGATACACTTGGGGAAATTTTTTGAGTAGTCGAACTCCCTTTTCCACTATTCACAACGTTAGTACTATTGATATTTACAAGTCTACTTGGAGACGAGTTTCTGGATCTTACCTCTAGTGATGTATGTGTATTTGTAGGTGTATTGTACTCATGCTCTGGTCTTGGAGTTTCTACTGACTCCTCTTATTCTTATTCTTTAGATATGGTCTAGTATTCTTCTTCCTCGTCACAAGAAACTTCGTCAAGGTGTGACGCGAGCTCATAGTATTCTTCTCTGGTTGTACTACAACTCCCTCTTCCTTGCAGATTCTTTCTTCTATATCCCGACCTAAACCTTCTTCTGCTCCTTAAACAACCAGTCTCTAGTTAAGTTCCTCTATCTCCAGGTAACATCTCAACTTAGTTTGCTCCATTTTTCACACAGTTTTGTCGCGACATGTCCAACCTTCTTCGCACAATTTTCAATTGTTACATTTTCAGGATTCCTTTTTCACATACAAGCATTTTTATCCATGTCTTCAAAGATGATAGATATCTTCCGCGGGGTCCTTGGAAAAAATTCTTTTGGCCTCACTATATGAGGTTATTGTGTCAACAACAAACTTAGTAACCTATCCCTCCAAAATACTATCTACCCAAAAATCAACAACCCTCGACACACGGTTTCTCACACCTTTTAGTTGTTGAATCAACTAAGGAGTCCACTCCGTCGGTTCTCCTCCTTCGAAATTTATTTGTTGCGTTGCCAACCTAGACAACCACTCATGCAACTGGGAAATTTACAAAAGAATATCTCGTGAACATCCGTGTAGAGGTATCATCCCAACCACTCTCTTGGGTTCCACCAAGATCGTTTAATCTCTTCCCGTGCAAACTCTAATGCTTTGAAATCCACCAAGTCTTAGATTTTAGGATTTTTCGGATGCCACAACATATCCCTCACCAAAATGAGGTGTGTCTCATAAAAAGAACCATTTGTTGGCATTCTGGTGTCTCTTCGACCCAGGTTCAGTCCCCTATTCTATTGCGCACAACAAAGCCTAAGATATCAACCCGACAGAGCAAATCCCAGTTGGCAACATCTGCGAAGAAGATGCAGTCTCATCCGAGATATCTTTCTATGTTTAACTGCCAAAAATAAGTTTGTGCGGTTGGGTGGGGGATTTCTCATCCCTTGTTCTTTTACCAAGGCACTTGACTGAATCCAATGGATGGATTATTTATGCTTACTATGCACAGTTAGACTGCGACACACTTCTTCCCTTGTAAATAATATAACAACAACCCCGGTGCAACATAGATACATTCAATTTATAACAATGCGACCAATATATATATACTCATCCCTAAGAAAATACATAGGCATTCATTCACAACAACATATATACATGTGACTTAAACACATTCAACATTCACATAAAAAACACAAAATCTAATGTGGAAACCCATCCGGGAAAAAAACACAAAGGTGCTCTTCATATGGAATGAGAAATATATGGCACCTTTGGTCTGCGTGCTAAGCTACATAATCTGTTCTAGATCTTCCTTGCTTATCTTTATAGACTTCTCTCTCCTCTCATGCTCTCTTATCTTCTGTCTCTGGTCTTTCTATACCTAACTCTACTATAGACTCTTTTCATGTCACTTTCTTAGTCGAATTCCTATACTTAGCCAACAAGCTGTCTTTCCTATTCTAGTGACACATGACAGTAGGCACTAACAAACTAACTTACAAAGATACCTTCATACATGTGGCTTCCACCGTCTCTATCTGATCTCGTAGCCACGAAATTTATGACCTATCACTTTCTAATAGTTGCACCGCTGCACACCTTTTGACATGGATCCACTTTGTCACCTTCTTTCCTTCTGTCATGGATTTTCTTCTGTCACGGAATCTTCTTCTATCACAACATCTTCTTCAACAGCTTCCTCTTTATCTTCCTCTGTCGCACCTTATTCTTCTTCTTTTCCTTCATCTCCTCTTCCTTCCTTTATTCTGTCGATGCCTCTGTCACAACTCCTTTCTCTTCTGTTTCCTTAGCTCCTTTCCATACTTAGGAAGAGTTCTAATTGAATTATGCTTACCTTTTCCTAGACCCAACAACCCCCATCAAATCCCTCAAAACCCCAAAACATTTATTTCCTTTCTTTTTTAGAATTCCCCATCATAATAAAATAATATATTTTATGTGCTTATTTTCTCGTGCAAATCAATGACATTAAGGTCAATTTAATTCAATTAAGTTAGTTGAGTGCATATTCATTATTTCTTTCTTGATAGGTTCAAAATGGGGTATTTACGAGATGGTGGGTTAATTATCCATCCACTCACTGTTTCCAATATCAATTAAGTGGAATAGAATATTAATTTAAGGTTTATGATTGCTGATCTTTTAAGATTTGAAGTGGTGGTTTGTTTTAATTATTCAAACAACTTTGGATCTTCTATCTTACATGGAAGTAATTTAATTATATTAATACATTGAACCTTATCTTCCTTGGTTTATTAAATAATTAATTTTGTTTTTTAACTTTTCATGAGATGGTTCAGTAAAGAAAGAGTTATTTAATTAATTCATTTGTTATGTTAGTGCATTTGAAAAATATTTATAATAATAATAATAATAATAATAAATGATGAACTAATAACAACACTTGTATTCATTTGTTTAATAAATATCTTCCTTAATACCAACCTCATACCCTTATATTTATAACAAAGTACCTTCTAAGATCTAAACAATCATGGAAGACAATTAAACAATATAATTATATTTTAAATGACAATCCCCATGCGATAATTCTTAACCGACGATACTTGTTCATTTACCTATTACAGTGATCAATTTTAATAACTTAACATATTTTAATAACTTAACACATATTTTAATAACTTGACATCCATTATATGTGTAGGATCAATGTATAATCAATTGACTTATTCACAACAATTTACACAATAATTTGACATGAAAGTATTTGTATAATGATACTACCGTACATATGCAAAGTGTGCATGCATGGCCAACATATCTTAGTACCCCTGTATTTCTTTCTTGATCAAAGACTGATGACTGGGATCATATCCCCCATAAGATGAAAATCAAAATTGAGGCATGGGGGGGCGCACTGGATTAATCTGATTGGTTATATCACTCTAATGAAATATGTTATTACCTCTTTGCCTTTATTTTAGTGTTCTACAATGATTTCTCTAGAATATGTCATGTTGAATATTATCAAGGAAATCTAGAGGTTTCTGTGGCAAGGGGATAAAACCATTCAATGAAATTCCATCTTTTAAATTGGGAAACAATTAGAACTTTGGTTTCATAGGAGGGGTCGGTATAATAGATCCCAATCTAGTGAACTTAGCAATTGGTCACAAAATTATATGGAGAATGGTCTCAGGAATGGTGGAAGGAAACTCTCAGAATGAAACACTTTGAAGGAGCAAGGTTACAGTACTTAGATTACTAATTTTGGGAAGGAACATGGTCAAGAATTCAATGAATGTGTAAAGTAGTTGGGAAATTAATTCAAGAGGGTCTGCATTGGATTCTAGGGAATGGAGAAAAAACTAGTCTCCAAGAGGGTAAAATTCGTGGCCACCACCCCCTTAACATTAAATCCTTGACTACCATATCTTAAGGATTGGATGAGCATACAATTGGTAAATGTAATTGTTTCCAAAGGATTCAAGTCCTTGATAAGGAACCTCTTAGGATCAAGGAAATAAATTGGGTAAGATATTTCCTCCTTGGTAGTGCCCTCCATTCCAAGTTCCCCCCCACTCTTATTCATTCATGTGGTGTATAGAATTTGGGAAGGAGGAGTTTCAGAATTATCTCTTTCATCAACAAGGATACAAACTATTTTTTGACGGGGCTTCTACAGAAAACCCTAGGGTGGAAGGTAAGGTGGGAAGGGGGGATTCTTATTGGCCTTGGAAAAGAAGAATTAAATTTTTCTAGGGGCTTAGGTGTAACAATGAATAATCAAGTCAAAGTGTATGCCTTATTCTTAGTGTCTGAAATTGTGAAAGGCATTTGATTAAAATAGGCTGTAATCTTTGGGGACTCCCTTCACATCATTAAGTAGGTAAGGAATAAAGTTACAATGCAAGGGACTATTCAAAGCGAGATCCATGACATAATATCTTAGAATATTCAAGGTTTAAATGAAGTGAAATTTCTTCATATAAAGAGACATAAAGTTAGTATCACATATCAACTTGCAAATGAAGTAGTCAATCTTGACAAAGGAGTCTTGGTGCAAAATAAGGGTCCTTCATAATGAAGACGACTGCCTTAGATGATAGGAGGTTAAATATGAATTCTGGTTTTAATATATATATATTATTTTATATGCTTTATGGAGGCAAGCCAAGAATTCCCTCCACATGGCGGTTGAGTACCAAGCAATGTGCCAAGTGTTTTGCCAAATTTATCACAAGAAATGGAACTCTTTCTCCCTCATGTGCCCTTAGATCCTCTACTCCTTATCTTTCATTGTTGGTATCTTGTATTATGGCACTATGGGTTGGAAAATTCTATGTAGGTGGGATATCATTGGAACCCTTGTCCTGGAATGTGGATGCCAAATAAACCAACACTAGGATCATAGTGAAAACGCTAAGAAAAAAATGACAGGTTGTATTAAGAGGTAAATTACAGGAAGTTGAAGATAGTTTATGAATTTGTTGTGGTTTTAGGTTACTAGTGATAGGTCCTTGTTTTAATATAAGCTAGAGGGGATTAGCATGTGTTTCTCGCCCTCATTTCCTATTTCTATTGTAGACTAATTTGTAGTTGTTGGGTTAGGTAAATGTTATTCCCTTATATGGTGGGATGGAAAAGGGATGGCTCACCCTTTAAACCGGGATATGGATTGTGAGGAATCTCTTAGTGAGATAAGGGAATTTAAGAGGATTCTAATGAGGATAAACTCCTCGATGTATGGTATTAAACAATTTATTGACCACATCGATGCTCATATGGAACAACAAGACATTAGGAAAGATGTGTTTCAGTCCAAAATCAAAGAGTAGGGACAAAATGGAGCAACTCATTAGTGAATCTGAAACACATTTCAACATGATTCTAGGTTTTACTCAAGTAACTTAGTCTTATTCTAGGTAATGTGCATGTTGAAGAGAAATGGAAGAGGAGACAATTCAATATACTACCATATGACAAATTTAAGGACCAAACTCTTAGGATCAAGTGCTAAATGGAAGAAGAGTCACATTGGTCATGTTTTGTCTTAAATATGTCATGATCCATGTATTTCACTTACATAGTTATTCTTTGAAGGTTTATAAAGTCTATAGTTTCAAAACTTTTTTGAAGTTTTTGTATGTAATGTGGATTCTTATGCTGAAGGAAATCTTGAAAGATTTGTTGTTCATAAGGTATAAACTTTGTTCATAAATCTATTGTAAACCTTGGGATGTTAAAATTTTCTCAACCACTTTACAAACCACATTGTACTTACTTGTTTATGTAAAAAAACTACTTTATATTTAACATTTTTTATTTTTAATTACATATATTAATAATAAATTTACACCTAATTTTTATTTTTATTTATCTCTAATTACATATATTAATAATAGATTTACACCTCACACCCTTATGCCAAGATACTTTTTGCACCCTTAGGTTGCAATTGCTAGTTATTTGCACTTGTGGTGGATATTATTTAAAGAAGAGTTAAATGTATACATTGTGTATACATTTTTTTTGATTATTTTTTATTTAATTTCTACATACTTTTTTATGAGAGTGGAGATGAAGTGTGTATTTGGGTGGGAGGTGATGATGTGTATGTGTAACTTATTATCTATTATTATGAGAGTGGAGATGAAGTATGTATTTGGGTGGGAGGTGATGATTTGTATTTGTAACTTCTTATCTATTATTTATTAATAAATATAGTTGAATAGAATTAATTATAATTAACCATTGTTGAATGTAGCCTGAATACGTTAAATGGATGATACTACTAACCCACTTAGCCCTAACCAATGTCAACCATGATTGCATGTAGTTGTTTATGGTTAATGCTATCCCACTAATTGACAATCAACCCTTGATTTTAATAACCAATAAAAAAATATGTTTGACCATAATTAACTATTTATAACCATAATTAATTATAAACATTTATAATTAAATATAGTTATAATATTTCATTAACTTATACTACTAACCCATATTAATAACAAATCTAGACTCCAAACTCCCCAAACCTTATTCTCATAATTAACATAGAATTAAAGATAAACGCATAACATTGAGGGTTATAAAAAAGAGAACGAAAATTTACCGATTTGGCCAGCAATTAGTTAAATGCAAAGAACAAGAACCTACAGTTCTTTTTAATACTTTTGAATTCACTAATATATAATTATCATAACTTTATATAAATATATTTCGTACACCTCAATTATGTTTCCACTTCATCTCATAAAAGGTAAAATAACAAAAGAATGCCTATAGAGACACCGCTCCCACCTCCACCCATATTATAAAAAGGTAATAACAAAAGAATGTCTATAGAGACACCTCCACCCATATAATAAAAATATAATAATAAAGGAATGAAGGTAGAGATGCCACTTCCACCTCCAACCATAAAGGTGAGTAAAGGTAAAATCTAAAATTATAATATTTGTTTTTATAATATACTTTATTCCTTTCTCATTTTCATGTTGTTAAAAGTGAGTTCAAATAGAACTGTACATAGAGTTACTAATTATTTAATAATAAAAAATCTTAAACTTCCACCACCCATACTCATAAAGGTAATACAAAAATGAATGCGTGCGAATCTTTACACCCACCCGTCTCACTTCCACCCGGTAAAGGTGGCTAAAATAAAATTTTAATTTTTAAACGGTTGTATTATTTATATTCCTTTCACATGAAAAAAATTAATTAAATAAAAAATGTTATAAGATAGTTATATAAATAATTATAAACATAGTTTTGAGTGTTAATTTAAGTGGTCATGAGTTAGGTTTTGTAATTAAGGTACGGATGATTGATCTCATTTACCATCAATGAATCATGAAAAGTACTCTAAGATTGAGGTTTTAAAGATAAAAGAAAAAAAATTATTGGTAAGTAAAATTTTAATATATATCAATACAATTATCAAATAAAAATGATATAATTCGATAAGGACAATATAAATTTATAAGTAACAGGGTAAATGTATATGTAATAAAGTTCATACATGTACAATGAGTGAGAGTATGTATATATATGGAGACATGCATGTATAATTTGGATATATGCTTGTATTTGGGTTGTTTGGATAATTTCTCCTATTTTATAAGGAGTTATTGTGCATTTCACCAGCTCTATAACCTCTTAAATAGTTATTGTGCATTTCACCTCTATAATCTCGTTAATAGTTATTGTGCATTTCACCTCTATAATCTCGTTGGGAGTTGTGCTCCACGTTCACAACAATGTGTCAAACTTTGGTTTATTATTATTTAAGGGTTTGATACATTACATTTAGTATAATATCCTCGAAGTAAAGTATTAGTGACATGCCAATGCATACAAATTCACCCTCTTGAAATAGAGAAAAACAACAAGTTCTACTAATGAGAGAATAACTTTATCTTGAAAGGTCCAAATTGAATGGGACCAATGGAAGGAGAAAGATAACATCTTAGAGTACATGTTGTAAAAATTTCAGAAACGAAGGATTGTAATTGGTGAAGTTGTTACGATATGTATATTGGCTAGTAGGATAGTCTCCAAATCGGGGTTTTAAAAGGTCTAAAACTTAAAATTAACATAACTTTTGATTGGGATGTCCAATTGAGGTGATACAAAAAATAATCGGAGAATCTATCGAAGGAAGGATAATAACTACTTTTTTTATAATTATTGTTATTATAGTGAGGTTGGAACTTAAGGGTTTTGGTTAGAACTCAATTAAGAATTGATGACAATACTTAGATTTAGTGGAGATGAAGATAAAATTGACACTATGGAATGGTGGAGAATGGTAGAGAAAATGATATAAGTCCTTTTAGGGCATTTTCGTTTTCAGGGTGGAGCTTCTAAATGGAGGAAAATCCTTGGTAAAGATACCAGAGTCTATGCCACATAGAAATAATTGGAAAAAAGCTTCCTAGGAAGGTAGATCAAGGACTAAAAAATGGAGGTAATGAGTAAAATTCAAGATGATGTTAAATATTTTTTTTTCCAAATTGTAAATGATAATGAAGAAATAAAATGAAATCCTATAAACAAAGGCAAGGAGCTCATCGAGATGTAATTAATTAATCTAGCATTGATGAAGGACTTCCATAAACTACAACAAAAAAAGGATTACCAAAGGAAAGTGATGAAACAAATGAATCATTTAAAAAAGAAAGATGAAGAACTTAAATGGTTGTGGAAGCATAATCAAGAATTACTAAATAATGTTAAGAATAGGGAAAATAATCGTGTTTAAACGAAAGAATATGTATGAATATACTACTGGAATAGTTGAAGAGGAAATTTGCAAGAAGGTTGAAGAAGCCCTAAATATTGATGAGGTAAAATCAAGAATGCAATCTAGAATTGAATATTTACATAAGAATTTGATGAATGACATCACATTACAACATCAAAAGGAGAAGACATTAAAGATCCAAGAAGGTCACTAGAAAATACTGGAAGAAGATGAGCTCCAACTTGATGATGTACATGCCAAATATGATGGTATTATCTCAAAGGATAGAGGATTTCATTGCCTTTTAAAACAAGATTGATTATATGGGTGTGCATATTGAAGTAAAACCATTAAATAGAAGACCATGTTAACATCCTCATTACCAAAAAAAATTCTAAGAAAGACAATACAATGAATACCAACATTACCAAGGAAGAAGATGTAATAATCAATGATACTCATTTGACAAGATAGTATCAAATACCAACAACTATAAAAATTTGGACAAGTTACCACAATAACACATGGAATCAAGGGAAATAAAATTATAAAAAAAACAACTATCAAGGATTAGGACTTAAAATAATTGAATTTAGATGGATGGATCATCATTAGTGACAATAAGAGACCGATAATATAAGAAAATCCTATTACTTTGTTTCATCACATGTTAAATCCTTAACTACAAAGCTTTGAGAACAAACCCTTTCGAAGGAAGGTACTTTGATATATAAGGTTATATGTAAATGTATATGATTTAGGGTCAACCTAAAGGTACCACATGTGCGTGAGAGAATTGCTATATATAGAGGTTAATTTAGTCATTATTGATACATGAACATATGAATTGGATATATGGATGTATTAGGGTTATTTAGAGAAGGTTCTCCTATTACATAAGTAATTATTGTGTAACTCATATCTACCTTATCTTTAGGGAGTTATGCTCCATGTTCACATCTTGTGTACATTCTATGCACTCTAGTTTATTATGATATTTCAAGGATTTAGTATATAATAAAAAATATTCCATGCAAGTTTAAGAAAATAATTTAGTCATAAAAGTAACATGCATTAAACACGAAATGACTAATATCAAAATCAACAGGCCAGCTAGACATAGTAGAGTGTCTTATCAAGTATTTTTCGAGGTAGTTCATGCATTGGAAGGAGACTTTTTATCATCAAGGGTTCTCCACCATCCATTTGTTGTGAGCTCAAGATAAGCCAAAATTGGGCCCCGTCTACCATTTCCCTACTTGGTCTCTATACGGAACTCTGATTTTGAGATGGATTTTGATGACCCCAAACACCCATTTAGCGCTCTTGAGGTAATGGGGTACTCCAATTTCATAGTTAAACTTATATTATTATACCAAAATTGATTCTAACAGTTGCTTGCAGATGTAAATAACATAACCAAGCTATAACAACCTTAATTATGAATTGAAAAACCATTTATGAATGCAATTTTATCATGCATTGTACTATGATAATGCTAATTAAGCTGACATAAAAAAGAATGCATAGCTATAAAATAAATATTACAAGATTGCAATATAACTAGAACATTAGTAAATCATTAGAACACTTATCTTAATGGAAAAGTTCTTCAACTAGTTGCAAATGAAGGGCATTCGTCCCAGGCTTAGGCATCATGTCACACTTAATATTTCTATGATAGAGGACACCCTTGATCTAAGGATACCATTCCACAATGATGAAGATTTCATAGTGTCTTTCTTAACCCACAACTAAGATACCCCTTGGTACTGAAACCCCTTCTACAATTGTCCCAATATACCATCACTCTTCCTCCTTAACCTGCACACCACTAATAATGGGATCCATTTCTCTGGATTTAGTTCCTCAAGATATCCCAATTCACTTCTAGTGCTCCCGCACAAGCTAGCTAGGGAATTTCACTATTGGGACTCTAGGGATTTTTAGCTATATGCTGGGTTTCCTCTCACTAGTGGCACATAGTAATTATCAACACCACGTTTCCCATAGCAATTTGCATAAGCATTTATGGAAGATTAGGTTTCCTCTCTTTTCCCCTCTATAAGGTACTAGCCAAAAGATCATGAGAGTTATTGGAAGAATGAAGAATGAATGGAAAAATGAATCCATTGTAGTTTAGTTGGTTAGGATACTCGGCTCTCACCCAAGAGACCTGGGTTCATGTCTTGGAAATGGAACCAATGTTGTAATCACACATATCACATAAGGTTACCAATAATACACATATAGAAACATATATTCAAATAGATACAAGAGACAAGAACAGATGATAGAATTACATATTATATTAGTGAATCACATGAGGGTCGATACATACAAAGAACTGAACCAAGTTCTTATCTGGCTCAACATCCTATTATATATGATTACACAATAGTTAGGAGTAACTACTTGTCAGTTTAGTCAACTGACATGACCTTTGGAGGCCGACCTAATCTTCGATTAGCCGGCTAGCTAGTCTACTTGGCTCACCGACTAGCTCCTCCAACAATCTCTAACTCACTTTCCCACATTTTATATTCATGATCCCAAATTTTCATGTGGCTCCTAATGAGGATTCCACTTTTCACACTTTAATCCTAGTTCAGGGGAATTAACTAATTATTAAATAAACCATCTCTGATAAACATGTGTTAAATAAACCATCTCTGAATTAACTACCATCTTTGAATTAACTAATTGTTAAATAAACCATCTCTGAATTAACAACCAAAGGAATGATTGGGACCTCAAAGTTAACGCTGTATTATGGGCGTATAGGACCACATGCAAGAAACTTACAGGACACACACCTTTCAGCTTGGTGTATGGACAGGAGGATGTTATGCCTATGGAGTATATTCTTCCCAGCTTACGTATTGCTCAGATTACTGGGATGACTGATACAGACATCGTGGATGAAAGGCTAGCGCAGCTGCTTGCCTTAGAGGAAGACAAATTCATCACTGGCTTCCATCAGAAAGTACAGAAGGCACGAGAAAAATATTGGCATGACAGACACATTAAGATTAAGACTCTTCAGATCGGAGACCTAGTACTCCTCTACGACAGTAAGTTTATTAAGTTTCTAGGGAAGTTTAAGACGCATTGGCTGGGGCCATACCAGATACAACAAGTTACAGAGGGAGGTGCCGTTCAGCTTAGAAAACTGAATGGGGAGCTTCTTCCCACATTGATTAATGGCAGTAGGCTCAAGCTCTATAGTGATAGCCACTCCACCTCACAGCCCTTGTTGATGTATATGTAACTTTGGAATGTATTCTTCTATGTATCCTATGTATTGTAACCCGATGTTTATTCCAGGATGTTTTTATTATGTATTTGAGTCATGTGGTCATACCCCGATGTTCCGATCGGGAGGATTAATAATGTAAACAAGTCATATCAAGTCATTAGGTAAGTCCCCACAGTTTTGGGGAACTTGAGTTATTATACACTAATTAAGGTGTAGGCTCGAGTAGTAATTATTAGGGTTGAGCCTACGTGTGAAATGGCAACTTAAGTGAACGGACTAATATAAATAGAGAGTGTGTGTCTCTCTATTTATCACTTGTGACATACATCACTTGCTCTCTCAAGTGTGGCGCACCTTTGGAGAAGGAAATACTTTGGCTTGACAGAAGACAGAAGGCTACTGCTGTTTTGGGAGATCTCTTACTGTTTTGGTGTTGATTCTATCTTAGAGGAAGTTGCGGGGTTTTCTCCTTTATGGTTTCCCCAAGGAAAACTCTTTGTGTCTCTTGTCTCTTGTGATGTGCTCATGTTTTATTGCTGTACTTGTTATTTTCTCAGTGAAAAGATCCTAAGATCATAATGCTAGCTTAATAGTTGAAAAACTAACATGGTATCAGAGCTAACCTGAGAAGAAGACATTGTGCAGCTGCAGAAACTAGGGCTTCCTATTTTGTGGATCTTCCTCCACATATTTTCAGCAAAATTATGCTAGGATGACTCTCCATTGAAGGGTGCATCTTTCTGTCGATACGGAACTCAATTTCAAGCATTTTCAGTTTCGATGTGGAAATTAGGGATTTCTTCAGAAGAGGAATTATTGAGTGAGACCAACATAGGATTGTTCTCCTCATCAAAACCGAATTTTAGAGACCTGGATCAAGAAATTTGGTTGGGTGAAACTCTGGGAAAGTCAAACCCTAGTTTGACCCTGAGCTAGGAGAAACCCTAAATACTAAAACTGCTACGTTTTGGTACAGTCGCTATATTCTGATATTGGAGAAGTATCATAAGCTGAAAATTCCAGGGGCCGAAGATAAAATCCTGATGAACACTGTGTACAAATATCAGCCTCCGATTTGCTATATTCTGGGAGATATGATCTCTCCAAGTTAGGGTTCCAGCCTCTTCCAGAAATCATCCATAAACAGGACACCTGGGGAGAATTGCAATATATTGGGCTACAGAGGTCCAAATGGAATTCCTGAAGATGTTCCAGAAAGGGCACAGACTTTAATTTCTGTGGTCCAAATATCAGAATTAGAAGATGAACCAGTGACACGTGTCATGCCGTACAACTTCGCTATTCTGAACAGTCTTGTAACAGGTCACCTTGGGAAAATGATCATAAATACCAAATGGTGAAACCAATTCTGATGAAAACTGCGGTGCTGGATCAGAGACAAGCGAGGTTACCTCATTGAGAAATTTCAGACATAGAGGATCAGTAATTTCAGATATATCATAGAAACAGTAACAGGAATTTCTGCAGAAGAAATCAGAAAATTAGGGCTTCCTGTTCCGGGAGCTTCCCTCCACTGTTTTCAGAAAAGGAGTACATTGGACAGCTCCATTTGAAGAGATCTATCTGTTTATCCAATCAGATCTGAAAGATTCCAAGTTTTGAAAATTAGGGTTTCTGTGACAAACCCTAGATCAGCGAACTCCGGGACAAGGACTGACACCTCAAATCGGTAAGATCTAATCCTTTGCTATTTCCATTTGAGGTTCTCATTTCAATATGATATATCACGTCAGATTGGTGACAAGATTGGGGAAGTTGAAAACTTCCAAACAGAGAAGTATTTGATCTCTCTGAAGAAAATAGATTGGACACCTACATAAGTATAGAGGTTCCAGTTTCAGAGGGAGATGAGGCTAGAAGCCTTACACAAGAAGAACTTGGTCAAGTCCAAGAAGATCATGGTTGATTCAGTCATGGATCAACTTGTACCACAAGTGTCTTCCCTAAAAGACACCGAAGATGTTTGATTCCTTCACCAAGCTATTTCAAGGGAAGAACAGAAATCAAAATATGACCTTGAGAAACCAGTTGAAGAATGTGAATATTCAGAATGAAGAGACCATGCAGTCATAAGAGTCTCTCAAATCAAGAACAACTTGAAGCGGTAAAAGAAGAAGTGAAGAATGCAAAAGTGGTGATGGCCACCTTGACTAGCCTCCCAGGATCATGGGATTCATTCATGCAAGGAATGTGTGGTAGAAGGAAGTGATTACTTTTAGCAGACTTCGACAAGAAGAAGAAGCTCAAGAAGAGAAGGTGGGAGCAACTGAAGATCAAGCTCTTTCCATCCAAAGAATATCCCTCAAGCAATGAGGAATATGAAGAACTCAACTCTTGAAGAACTTCTTATCCACCTTAGCTTTTGGATAATAATCAATGCTATTATGAATGAAGAAGACGATGAAGCTGAAGGCTCAAGAAGGAGTCTACCCTCGAAACAAATAAAGACAAGTATTCAATTGTCATTTCATGATATTATTTTGTTATGCATTTGTTTATATTCAGTTATTGTATTATGCATGATAGGATGTTTGCATTAATAACAGTATACTACTAATATGCATGTGATGGGAAAGATCGCATACATAATCGCCTACAAGCAAAGAAGAATGAAGACTTGTTTCGAAGAACAAGTGACGAAATTTCAAGACAAAGAATAATATGACAAGTGCAGTGACATCATTGATGCAGAACCTTCCAGCCACCAAGAAGAAAGGGAAGACCAGTTCAAGAAGAATGATGTCAGGGTGCAGTATCGAGACCTGAAGAGAATTTCATAGTTCCATCATGCAGTAGATGGAAACATCGTGTGATACAAAGCAAGATTCGTAGCATGAGGCTTGTCATGAAAAGAAGGCCTAGACTACGAAGAGACATTTGCAACCAGTAAGAGTTGAAACACATACATGATGAGCTTAATGAAAATCTTAACCTTTGCTACAAGGTTGATAGAGGATGACAAGCTCTCAGATGGATGCAAGATGAACTTTTGAAGAAGTTCAAGATAGAGGATCTTAGTATCCAGTGATCCTAGATGGATACTACTTGTCACTCCAGTACAGAATGTTTCAGTGCATAGAGTATGGAAGATAGAGGGAGTATGATGCTCCGCTTCAGAGGGAGTGATTGCAGAAGATCGTGAGGTTCGACATGGTACGACAGGATGGGAAGATTACTGATGATTCTAGGCTTTACTAAGAGTAAAGTGGATTCCAACCTTTGATCCAAGGTTTAAGGTGGAAGACCAGTGATGCTCCTGTTATGTGTCGATGCACTATTGTTCTAGGTATGGAGGTGTGGCAGAGTACAGATGGGATCTTCCTTGGACAAGGGAAGTATGCAGTAGAGATCCTGAAGAGGTTCGGGATGATGGACTGCAAAGCTATGGCTACACCTATGGCATAAAAAATGAAGATATTAAGTGATGCTTCATCATAGACGGTTGATTCTACGATGTATCGTCAGATTATTGGGTCCTTGATGTACCGGAGACCAGATATTTTCTTTGCTGTGAACACATTGAGACATGTTCACCTGATGGTTGCAAAGCACACAGGGGGTACAGTTGATTATGGACTCAAGTACGATGCGAATCAGAAGATTAACCTGGAAGGTTATGTTGATTCAGATTGGGCAGGTAGTGCCATCGATAGGAAGAGTACTTCAGGATGTTGCTTCAGTATGGGATCAGGTGTGATCTCTTGGTTTAGCAGGAAGCAATCCTGTGTGGCATTGAGTATAGCTGAAGCAGAGTATGTCGCAGCTTGTTCAGCTAGTTGTGAGGCAGTATGGCTACGGAAGCTACTGTCTGATATATTTGATCTCCAGTTGGATGCTACTTGTATACATTGTGACAACCAGATTTGTGTGAAGTTGTCAGAGAATCCAGTGTTTCATGACAAGTCGAAGCATATCGAGATCAAGTATCACTATATCAGGGATATGGTGCAGAGAGGAGCAATGAAGGTCCTGTATGTTGCGACGGAGGAACAGATAACTGATGTATTGACGAAGCCATTGGCTAGGCTGAAGTTCGAGTACTTCAGAGAGAGACTTGGTGTTCTCCAGATCGAGGTTTCCTCCCAGAGACAGTGATGAGACCCATAGCCATTCTGACATGGTGATAGGATTGGTTCCTTCCATGGTCAGATGTAAGGGTTGAGCCATTCCGTCATGGTGAGAGGATTGGTTCCTTCCATGACTAATATGAGTACTGATATTCATAGCCATTCTGACGAGTAGGTCAGCTATAAGGGATGAGTC
>LPNX011209953.1:1273-133418 GCA_001517045.1 Pseudotsuga menziesii | reverse complement strand
TATAAATAGAGAGTGTGTGTCTCTCTATTTATCACTTGTGACATACATCACTTGCTCTCTCAAGTGTGGCGCACCTTTGGAGAAGGAAATACTTTGGCTCGACAGAAGACAGAAGGCTACTGCTGTTTTGGGAGATCTCTTACTGTTTTGGTGTTGATTCTATCTTAGAGGAAGTTGCGGGGTTTTCTCCTTTATGGTTTCCCCGAGGAAAACTCTTTGTGTCTCTTGTCTCTTGTAATGTGCTCATGTTTTATCGCTGTACTTGTTATTCTCTCAGTGAAAAGATCCTAAGATCATAATGCTAGCTTAATAGTTGAAAAACTAACAGCCCTAGCTTAGACAGCTTACAATGGTGCAGATGCCCAGTGTAGTTGAAACGAGGCATCGCACCGGGGATTAGTCTACACCGGCAGGTATTCTAAGTATAAGGAATCGCATAAGGATGGTTCATTTTGCGCAAGTCATCAGTGGCCTGCGAGAAAAAAAAAAAAAGTGCTTAAGTTTGTTTTAAGCAGAGGAGGCAGTGTTGCATCGCAGCGAGGCGATGTCTCTCCGTGCCACGTACCCACTTTCGCAAGAAAGCAGAGGGCTAGTCAAGTCACCTTCTGACAGGCAGTTAATGAAGAAATGACCGGTATATCTTACTGTGGATTTGGCAGCAGTGTAATCAATTTTCCATATTTGGTAAATCTTCGACGAGACCGGCGCCTGTACACACACACTTCGAGGGAAATTTGATCGGATTTCAGCATTTATTGAGGATCGGATGACGGGTGTGGTCTTGTCCATGCAATTAATATGACTGACGAATTCAGTCTAGATGACCGTTGCATCCAGGATTATCGTCTTCGGCATAAAAGCAGAAATTAGTCATTCGGGAGGGTTACATTTGCAAGAATTCAAGAGCCGAGAGTTATAGAGTGCATCGATCAGTTTCCCTGTACAGAACTAATCCCGTTACAGAGTGCTGTGATTTCCAGAATTTGCAGCCATTGCACGTCCAACGTTTTACACCGAGTGGGTTCTGTCTGAGGAGGAACATTTAGAAGACATGTTGAGACATTTCGACCCTGGTGGCCGTATGTCCGCCATGATGACGCTGCCCAGGGTTGTGAAATTAGGAATATCACAGGTAAGAAAATTTCCAAGGATGAGGAGTCAAACATAGGATGTAGAAGATGTCATCAAAATCTCTACTGAAGAGAAGAAGAAAGTCGAGCCGATCACTGAAGATAAGAAAGCAGAGCGGCGGAATGATGAGAAGAAATCTCCCACGAGGAAGAAAGTAAAAATGAGAAAAAGAAAGAAATGGGAGAAGGAAGATGACCTATCTCATCATCTAAGAGGAGAACAAGAGGTTCCAAAGGTCAGGAATGAAAATATGCGGAACCCAAGCAGCATGAATACCTGGAGTGAGTTGCTGAGAAGAAAAGTGAAAGGGAAAACAAACCGAACAAGCAGAACTTCAAGATGCAGACAAAGACTTGTTCTCGGAATGGAATTCCTGGTTTGTATACCTTTCGCATAAGTAGGCTCCAGACTGAATGAAATGTTTGAGAAGGTTGGAAGATATAGATTTTCCTTATGATAAAAGTTCTAACCCAGAAAAGAGGAAAGGATATCTGTGGAAGAATTCTCAAAACCAGGCGACCTTTGAAAGGTCTCAGGAGCGACGAAAGCGAGAGCATAACAAAGGGAAGGAAAGATAAGAGAGCCCAATGAGCTAAGTTACAAAAACTTGGCACAAGAGCGTGTCGCAGTGATGCAAGACGAAGTCGCAGGACTTCGGGACAAGTTTCAATGGACTTCACAGGAAGCCAAGGAGAAGCTACAGTAAGAGAAGCCCGCTGGTAGTGGCTCGGGGACAAGCCACAAGTAAGTGTTAGGGGACTATTGGAGCAGGGTCCCACAGCTACAGAAGAAGCTTCCACTTTAGCAGATAGACAGTTTTGGCGGAGAGGAGATAAGATGGAGCTACGACGCCGTAGCATGTTTCTAGCTACAGAGCAGAGCTGGAAACCGTGACTTTTAGGGAAAAGAAGTCAACGAAGACGACAGTACCTGAGCGATCGAGAAGAGAGAGCTCACCCACTGCATTGAAGGCAGCGACGAAGATAGGAGGGCTCAGCTACCGTCATAAAGGAAAAGGAGCAACGAGGCCGAGGTATTGAAGATGAAGGACAGAAGCAAGGAAGCAGTGCACAGTACCCATGGTCAGCGCCGGGAAGCATGGAAGACTGCAGAGAGCTGTGGCGTGATGGAAAGCGGCTACCTCAAGTACAAATATGCCGACTGTCACTAGTTAGGGTTTTGGGTTACTGTTGGGATAGGCCCACAGTGTTGTAATGGCGAGACCTTCGGGCTGCCTATAAAGGGATATATTTTGTATTGTAAAAGGGTTGTTGGTCATTTTGGGGGTTAGTTCACTTGTTAGTTGCTTTTGTAGATTGTTAGACAGTTGTAGAAGCTGAGCTCTGGTTCTGTTATTAACTGTAGTTATCTTACTGTAACCAGTAGCTGGCTCATAGAGCATGCATGTAATGATCCGCAAGGATCAACAGAGAGGGAAGGGTATATTGTAAGAGGTGCACTATAGAGTAGAAAAGAGATCTAAGAGAGAAGGGCTCCAGGATGTGTGCAGAGTTACCCAGAAGATCTTGAGCTGCATATGCGGTGCAACCGAACTGTGTTTACCTTCCCCCAAGCTATAATAGAAACACAGTTCTTTGGACGTAACTTCCATCCTGGAGGTGAACCACGTTAAATTGTGTGTTATGTGATTGATTTATGTGTTGTGTTTATTTGTTGCATCTATCAGTTATCACATGGGCCTTGTTTACAGTTTAATGTATGTATGCGTTATTCAGTTTACAACACTATAGAAGATAAATGCAAGTTGAAGTCCATAAGTAATTTGTGTAAGAGTTTATCTACATTTCATCCCAGATAGTTAAGCATCACAGAGTTAAGCAACCTTGTATATTGAGTCCCGTAAGTCGGAGCGAGTAGCACTGAGTACGCTGAGCCGCAGTGGTAGGATATCGCAAGGAGGCGATATCGCACCAGCAGAGGAGCTGTGGTGCGCCGCGGTTGAGAATCAGCGTAGGAAGGAGTTACACGTTTCCTGAGGTGCGGTGATGCGATAAGGACTAGATTCGCCGCAAGTAAGAGGAAGTTGCGCGTCACAGACAGAGAGAGATCCCGCAGGCTAGAAGAGCTGCGAGACACCCAGGCTTCCACAAAACCTGGTCCAAGACACTTGAGTCCTTGGCCAACCCATTAGAATCACTTTGGGTGAGACTTCAGGCCACTCCGCGGTCTGTCGCTGAAAGGGCCAGTGAGCTAGGGGTGTTGTTGGTTAAATACAGTAAACCCGGGTCTGCCCAAGCAAGCCAACAGGTGGGAAGAGAGCAACCTGCATATTGTACACGAATTTACTCAATGAAACTCGCATATGAAACTCTTGGGAAGAATACACGGGTTGTATGCATGCAAATCACATATGATACATGTAATGTCCCTTTTTTGGAATTTTATTAAAATGCCCAATTTTCCAATTTTTTCACAATTTTGGCTCTTGACTAGTTTTGATGTCTAGACCTCCAAATTGACCCAAATGCTTCCAAATTTTCTATGAAGGTACATGAATAATAATATAAATTAAATTAATTCTCATGTATCTTTTTTAACCTCCAAATTACTTCTTCAAACTTGTTTAATGTTCTATTCAAAGTAGGAGTCTTTACTAGCAAATTGGGGCTCCAATTCCCCCTGGGTAATTGCCGAAAATGGCTTCACAAATGATCGCAAAGTCACTTGAATTTCTGAACATAGGCTGGGTATGTGTAAGGGAAATTTTCAAATTCTCATATGCATAATGGTTCAGTTTATACAGGCTGTTATGACTCTTTCCAAAACAACTCCCAAGTCACAATTTCGACCCTTGGGGAAAATGCACTAGATCTTCTCCCAATGCAATAAAAATGAGTAAAATGGCTTCCAATGCTTAAATAATGAACATGATACTTGAAATACACATTAATTACAGTCCATACATCATAAATTTATCATAGATACATTCCTCCATTCCCAAATAATAATCATTACCATGGCATATATCAAAATGGAGTGGAAATGGTCATTGTTTGCTCATTAAAAGTAATTTTGACATACAAATATTGGGAATTTCGACTTGAAACTTTTTGAGAATGAATAAAAATTAATATTTAACTTATTACAATCAGAAATGGACAATGAAATTCTCTCCCAATTCGAAATCATCAGCATTACAATGGTTCACAACAAGATAGTGGGGAAATGGCACTATTTCTTCATTGTTCAACATTTTTACATGAATTCTTTTGGGTATTTCGACCTGAGAGTCTTATAAACATGAAATAAAGAGCATATACATCAGAACATAATATAATTTTCATTATAATCTTCCCAAAAGAGATCAATAGCTCACCCAAAGCGCAATCCCTCCATTGGCATGAATATGGTGTGAAAACTGGAAATAGTTGAGAGAGAGTGCTGCCATAGAAGAATCCACATGCTTTCCTAT
The DNA here is from genome assembly GCA_001517045.1 of Pseudotsuga menziesii. Taxonomy (NCBI): domain Eukaryota; kingdom Viridiplantae; phylum Streptophyta; class Pinopsida; order Pinales; family Pinaceae; genus Pseudotsuga; species Pseudotsuga menziesii. Next base: position 128,854 of record LPNX011209953.1, on the reverse strand, counting down.
AGCTTACAACTAGAAATAAGACTCCATTAAATCTCCATGAAAGACCTGAGTGGCCTTTCCAAACACCAAAGAGTACGGGTTGAAACTAGAAAGTGTAAAACTGAGGCTTCACTGTCAGAAGACCCAAAATTGGGATGACTGTGAACTTGTTGCCAAAAAATTTACAATTTATAGAGGGTATTTCCTTCCTTTATTTCTTGTTAAGGTTTAACTAGTCCATGAAAGTAAACTCGGGACCTTCTTCATTTTTTAGCAAGCTTGAAGAAGAGATAAAATATTGCTTGATAAATCACCGATTTGTTGACTTTACGAGCCCAAATTAGTGGATACTCAGTGATTTTTTCACAATTTGACATTCTAAAAACACCAAATAAAACTCTTGGGGAGATCTTCTTTGTAAATTTAGTCTCCTAAGTACGAAAAAGTATAAAACAATCCAGACGAGAACTCTCTTAGCTCCGCAGAACTAAGGTATTCTTTTTCGTAGTTTGTCAGCAAGGTCCAAAAAAGGGGTAAACTATCACCATACCGATGCTCCTTTGAGAGTATGCACATAAACTTAGTTTACTGAGTGTGAAGGAATGAAAGACCACTCAGGTTGTTCCATTTATTTATGAGTATGGGGAAACCAACATTAAACCCGATGCTTTGTATTGAGGTATTAACGACCATGAAAATGGCATAAAGAACACCTAGAATCCTTTTCATGGTTTAAACTAGAGCACAAAACATAAAAATTAAGCTCAAATAGGTTCCTTAAATTTAGTCTTCCAGGCTTGAAAAATAGATAAACCTATACCTAGAAATACTCTTCTAGCCCTAGTGAATTAGAGTATTCCTTTTTTGTAAGTAATCCACATGGTCTAGAAAATGGTTAAACTTATACCTATGTGGATGATATTTCAATTCCTTTAACGAGTTTGAAAGAACAAGTAAACTCGGAAATTTATTCATGTTTAAAGAGTTAAACCAAATCTTAAAGGTAACACCATATGACATGATCATGTAACAAGGTGTAGTCAGCAAAAAGAAAGAGTACGAGGCTTATATTTTTGCATGTAATGGAAACTAAGCAGGCTCTAGAGTCTTACCAATGTGAAAAATTGGTACCAGAATGACAATAAATATTCTAACTAGGGTAACCCATGTTAGGTAGGATCTAATCCATGGAATAACATCAACGATTGAAAGATGTTAGGAGGATGCACATCGCAGTCCATGGATAAAAATGAAGCCTATGGTTCAAAGAGGGATAAGGTATATATGCAAAATGCAATGTGACAATGTCATACCTTATATGCCGAGGTAAAATTTTCATTTTTTCTTTGTAACTTGAAAAATATATGCAAAAATCAAAACAAAATTAGTTATAGCATTTAAAATAAGCCAAAAACTATACAAAGTGGGTAAAAAATTAGAAATTTTTACGATAAATAGTGATTTTGGTTTAAAAAACTAAGTCATTTTGTTTTTACCTTGGAATAGTGCAAAAAAACCCTAGATATTCAAATGATTTGTACGATCAATCCGGTGGACCAAAACGAATTCTGCAAGTTGGATGTAATTCTTCTATCTCCTCTCCTTCTTTTGATGTCATTTATTTGTAGTTTTTCCTGCAATTTTTTTATGTTCTGGTGAGTTAAAAATTACACAACATAGGATACATGGGTGTCCTCTTGTGAATTCGCATATTCAACAAAAATACGTGGCTGGATAGTTGCGTATCCACGTAGGCGTTGTACTATACACTACACACGCATATTTTGTGGATTGTGTATAAAACATGTTTAATGACCCAAAGCTTATTGTTTTTTTACATATAATGGTGCTTGAATGGCGTGAACGAGAGTATGAGGATATGGACCAAGAATCCAAGTGTGATCCATTAACCCTAAATTTCCTCCGACTATGTGGTTTTCTCAAGTTATTTTGCGCAACAAACATGTGTGCCCAACCTAGGTTATTGGAAACCTTGGTAAGGTACTGAGATCCTGATTAGGGTGTATTTGACATTTATGGGGAGACATTGGATATTACTACCGAATATATATACTTCATCACGGGTTTGTCACATAGAGGGGCGGCTATGAACCTAGGTGGTTCCAGTCATGATGGTGACCCACTGAGTGTTCAAGACTATGTGAACACTTATTGCGTGCTTGGATCACAAAAGTCAGGTACCCAATTTCTAAGTTCAAATTGCAAGATTTCCACTCAAGGTCATTGTGAGTACTATTACACAAGATTTGGGTGTTTTTTCTTTGCATTTGGCCACTTGTAACCACATGCATTAAAGGAAATTTCAACTTAAAATGGTCCTTTCAATCCTAATTCAAATTCCATGTCATCATGTGTTAGTCAATGAAATTGCATTAAAATTCGAATACCGTATAGGTATTAAACAATATTTTAATATATAATTTGGGGATAGGTGGAATTTTTTAATAATATAATTTCTCTACACGATCCCTAAGTTTCCCGAAATTATCTTGGATATTTAAAATGAAATTAATATGTTAACCGCTTTTAGGTAATACTTGACCCATATATAATATATAATAGTAAAAATAATTAATATCATAACTAATATATAATAATATTACTCGGTCCAATAAATTTAACTCGGTCCAAAATTTTTACTGAGTCAAATACCCATCCATATTTTAGGTAATACATAAAAAATATATAATATATAATAATAGTAATTGATATTATAACTAATCTTTTTCTACATGAAAAAAAGTTAAATTATATTCATATAGAATATATTACATTCTTCGGATATTGAAAATATCTACCATTTCCGTCTACAAAAATATGAGACTTTCTCATAATTTTCTGAGACTTTCAACAAATTAAACCCTGTCCTCGACCTTTAAAACTTGAAATATTAATTTTGAATTCTGCAAAAACTGCTTACTATATACTTATTCTCAAAGACTTTCTACAAAAATCCACCCAAATCTCATCAGCCTATAAAAATAACCACTTTAAACTTCTCTAGGCCATAAAATATTCATAAAAACTTAATCACTCTATTCAGGAAAACCTCCTGATCAAAAGAAACTAACAGAAGAGACAAACCCATTTTCAAAGAGAACCCATTCACCCTTGTTGAGCAGTAAAAATTCTTTAGAAAAAGAGTCTGCTTCCACATTAATTTCTCTATAATGTGTCTGAAACATATTTTTTTCAAAATATTCAATTCGGATATGGACTTCCTCCAAAAGGGCTTGAAGAAGCAAATAACCTATCCATGCCTGTTGAACTTACGATTTTCGTTAGACCAAAACTTGCAGGTGTTAATCTTTGCCACAATCGCCAGAGTTAGGATCTTGGGAGCCTTTTAGTCCATGTCATGAAACTCACTGGGAGCATTGAACCCAATGTCCAACAAGATCCCCCCAACGTGAGTCGGGTGAGTTTCAAACCCTTGACCTGTTGCTCTGATACCAATTGTTGAACTTACGATTGTCGTTAGACCAAAACCTGTAGGTGTTAATCTCCGCCACAATCTCCAAAGTTAGGATCTTGGGAGGCTATTATTCTATGTCATGAAACTCATAGGGAGCGCTGAACCCACTGTCCAACAAAGCCTTTGATTCTAGCTAATCTCAAAAGAATCCAAAACGTTGAAAGTTCAACAAATTTGTTAGTTCCATAACCTAAACTTGCTTTGAAAGCAATAGAGACATTATCAACTAAAAGGATAATTCCACCTGCTCCACAAAATCCACTCTTTTCCGAAGAGGATCCATCAAAGAAAGATATAGGATATTCTTTGAAATCCAAAGGCTTAACAATGATCGATTTCTTTGTAAAATTTACTTGTGGAAAGAACTCGAGCGAGGATTTAATTTGAATAGCATAATCAAATGGATGCATAAGCTTATATTCAAAATATAGTAATTTCTACCCTTTCAAACCAACCAAATAATCAAAACTGAGAGAGAGAGAAAAACATGAGTTTTAATTCCGCTACACAAGTTCCACAATCTTTCCTCAATTGAGGAACCTATCTAGCAATTGTTAACTCCCTTGGGAATCTCCAAAGCTTTCCAAACAAAATTGATGCACTTGTAATCAATTACCAGATGACTGTTGGTTTCCTCCTGATGCTTGCACAAGTTGCATCTATTAGGTCTAGACCAGTTCCTTCTTTGCAATTTTCCCCATGTTAATGCTTTATCCAAAAGAATAAACCACAAATATTTTGTCTTTTAGATGATAATTAAATTGCCAGACCTGCTTCCACCACCATAATTGCTTGTTCCCATTAAAATCCTTATCCATCAACATAAGATAGCCCTCTCTGGGAGATTACATTCCATTTTCAGCTCCTTCCCAAACCAATTTATCTTCAGAATCAAAATGGTTGATATGATTATTCCTCAGAAGCTCAATGTAGGACTTCCATATCTCTAAAACTTATTCTTGTAAACCAAGAGTGGAAGTGCCAATCCAGTCCGTTCTCCAATGATCTAAATTAGGCATGGATCTAATATATTTAACTATAAACATATCCTTGTCATGAATAGACTGAATAAGACTATGAGGCAGAGTGAAATTATCACTGCATCCCTCCAAAGGATCAATTCCCACTCTGAATTTATCTCAATGACCAATTTTCCATTGAAAACAATATCCAATAACATCAAAATCATTAATAGCTTCTCTCCAAATTGAATAAATATTTCTCACAGCCTTAGTGGGATTCCTAATCCATTCTAGAAGAGACAGAGGAAAGATATATTTGTGCTTCACTATGTCTATCCACAATCCCTAACCTTGAGTGACCTTCCAAATACTCTTTGCATTTAGTTATTTAGAAAATAATCAAAAATATTCTACACCCCATCCTCCCCAAGATTTCAGAGCGGTGATAATATTCTAATGTGTCCATTGAAATCCTTTTCTATCAGTTTTCCCAGACCAGAAAAATATCATACAAATAGAGTCTAGTTAATTGAGTATCCTTTTCGGAATCCAAGAAATAGACCAAAAGATAGGTATAGTAACAAGAACAAACTTAATGAGGATCAACCGACCTCCCTTGGAAATCCATCGTAAACTCCAGCTAGAGACCATTTTTTTACATTTATTTAAGAGCCAAGACCAATATTTAACCCCATAATCAAGTGGATTAAGCATAAAACCAAATACTTTAATCCTTTAGCAAGCCTCAAATCCTTAATTTTCAAAATATTCATGTAATCCACTACTTCGGTTAAAGTCATATTAGCTTCAAAAGACAAAGACTTCTCAAACTTAACGATCATACCTGTAGTGGAGCTGAGCAAATAAATAATATTGACCAACTTTGCTCCATCTTGGTGAGAACTATTAAAAAAATGTCATCCACAAACAAAAGACGAGTTAGACGAATTAATCCTTTAATACCAACTCGATTAAAACAACCATTTTATTTAGTTTGAATAATGCCTCTATTGAGACCTTCCACTACTAGAACAAAGAGGATAGGGGCAGGGGGGATCCTTGTATCAAACCTATACCATATTTAAAGAAGGGTGAGGGTTTCCCATTAATAAGAACTGAAAAGGAGACTGAAGAGAGACAACCCATAATCCAACTTATTATCAAGGGACAAAAACTGACTTGAGTTAAAACAATTTGAAGATAGGTCCAACTCACTTGATCATAGGATTTATAAAGGTCATTTTTAACCACGGTTTCTCTCATTTTCTTGATCATGATCGAATGTAAACCCTCTTGCGCTGCTCCATTGGGTTCATGGATTTGACGCCTAGATAAAAACCCAAATTGTTCACAAGAAATGCCTTTTGGAGGGATACCTCTAACCCTTGTTTCAATAACCTTAGCTATTCTCTTGTAAATACTGTTGCATAAAGAAATTGGCTGAGACTCAGCGAATTTCGAAAGATTGTGGAGTGTTCAATTTAGGTACGAGAAAAAAAAAGTAGTATTAAAAGAACCTAGAACATAACTCTTAATTCTAGAATCATCCACAACTCTCAAGATATCCTAAGCATAATATCTTTCATTCGAATGAAAAATTCTATAGTAATCCCATTTGGACCCATTTTTTTTTCCTTCTGGAGACCAAACATAGTAGATTCCAATTCCTTGACTGAGACCTTCTCCATAAGGGATTCGTTATCAACTTCATCAACCATTTTAGGATACAAAATATCTATTTGAACATATTATTTCGAAGTAAATACTTATTCCTTATACATGGAACCGAAACAATCTACCCCTTCATTAGCCAAATCATCATAACTACTAATAAAACTCCCATCATCCTTTTTAAGACTCCAAATAGTGTTAAGTTTCTTTAGTTGTTTAGCAAAATTATGGAATAGTTTAGTGTTATCATCTCCCTTCTCCATCCACATCGCTCTACTCTTAATCCTCTCTTCATCTTCTTTGTTCCGCAAAATCTCTTTCTTCCTTTTGCATAATGCAAAGATTATTTCTATCTTACTCCTTCTATGGATGAGAACCACCCCCCTCAAAGAAAACAAGTATATATCCCTCAATAGCATAAAGTTCCTTGTCTTCCTTAGCTTTCTGGTTACGAATCCAATTTGTTGCAATAGCCTTATCCAGATGAAGATTTTTTTCCATTTGAATGGATGTAGATTCCACACTGTTAAAGTCAAATGCATTCCAGGATGAAGCTGTAACTTGAATGCAATATTTACTTTACAACCAAGGAGGATTCAAATTAAAGTAACCTGTATTTTTAACAACTACTCCATCAATCTTCATTACTATCGAATGATGGTACGAGTCCCCTCCTTAACCAACCCATTGATAGACCCTATAAGATGATTCCAACAAAGTATTTGATAGCAAAAAATGATCAATCCTTTTAGCTATTCAATCCAGACCAAATTTTATGTTAGACCAAGTAGGTTTAATTTTATAGGGAGTCACATCCACCAATCCATTCAACACCATTAAATTTTGAAAGAAATATACAAGAGGGTCTTTCCTAGATTTAGGCTCCCAAATTTTCAATTGACATCAGGAGAAATTTAAATCACCTCATATAATTAACTTTTCTCCTACTACTAAATATTTAGAAAACAATGATTTCCAATAATATTCTCTTTCCCCATAAGGCCCATAGATATTTAGAAACAATATAGGAAGATTCATCTCACGACATTCTAGGTGTACCCCAATTCTAGAAGCGATAGACCAAGAGTTCAAGAGTTTAAAATTCATGTAGTCCCACCTAGTAATCAAACTACTTAATTTCTCCAAAGAATCTAAAGACATAAATTCCCAATATTTTACCAAAAGTTTAATCTCTTTTATCACTTTAACACCCAAACACATAGTTTCATGGAAAAAAATAACAACAGGATGATAAATGTCCAACATCCTCCTGATTACTAGCTTCTTGGAGGTGCTATAATTACCTCTACAATTTAGAGAAAGACCAATCATGGAGAAACCCGTATAGAGGATTCCACCACTCTAAGTGCCTCTTTAAAGTTACAATAACAGGCCCCTGCAATTCTAATTGTTGTTTTAATAGTTCGTTGGCGACCATTCGCAATGTCCCAGACTTCCTTTTCTTGTGTTTTCTGTAGACAAGATTTACGCCCCTTTCCTACATTCACCGGTTCCTTATTCTTCCTTAGACCTCCCAAAAAAGAGTGTACTACACGCCTACGCTTTTTGAAATATATTAGAAAATTCCTATTCTCTTCTTCTAGAATAGATGTAGGTAAGGAGGTTTTTACAAGAGAATTATTTCCTTGTAATTCAAGAAGAGATAGGTCCCTAAGTTTCAAAGCATCTTTGTTGGAAGTATTCGCTACAAGCCCTTAATCCATAATTATCCATCAATTCTACTAGGTATACAATATGAAATACAATAATATCTTTGATTAACATACTTGGAGATTTTAGGTTATCTTTAAGATCTAGAACAACCAAGGGTCCTTCGTCCTTTAACAAAGAAATCGACTCATTCACCTGCACTTCCACCTTTGAAAGATTGAGTTAATAATTTCTTTAGAGAAACATTATCTTTGCTCCTCACTGAAACCCTTTCCATCCATACATAATTTTGAAGGGAGTCTCCTTTATTTGTTTCCAAATCTTGTTCTCCTTGCAGACCAAGGAAATATTCGAAAGGGTATTTTACATTCTTTCTTCAGTAATTTCTTACCCCAACAGACTTACAAACTCTCTGTCGAATCCTCTCTGATATCTAACTCCACCAACATTCTAGCAATCATGTAGTCTCCAGTTCCAAATACGACGAGTCTGCTTCCAAAAAATTTCCCAAAACATTCCCATCTTCCTTAAAGAAAAATCAATTGACCAAAACTCCAAAAGAAGATTAGGGATTTTGACCCATAGCGCCCTTTTATCCATTCTTTATTTGCGCAGATCAAACAAAGGAGACCAACATTTAAGAAAGAGAACTCCTTCTTTACATTTCCAAAAATGACCAAGAATTATAGTAGTCCCATAATTCAACTTGAATTTGAAGGCAAACCAATCTCTAGTAAGGAGGCAGGACTCTGACAAGAATTCAATAATATCACTCCATTGCTCCTTAACCTAAAGATTCATCCTCTTCATCCCTACACGAGGTCCAATCACTTTGCAACCAATATTTTATCCAGAGACTCGATCACTGCATTCAACTTCACATCGATTCCAAGGACTAACAAGGATTTAACCTTCTTCATTTTAACACATTTCTTCCTGTTGTTTTGAGGGTTCTTTGCAGAAATATCCTCCCTTATTTCTTGATAATATCTTCCATCAGAGAAATTGGTCCTAATATTAGCAACCCTACCATCTCTACCTTCTCCTGTCTGAATTCCACCCCTTTTAGGTTCAGGTCTGACTCCCCTTCACCATTCACAAACTGAACACCAACATCGACCTCATTCCTATCCACGTCAAGAATTATGAACTCCTTAAGTGCATCCTCCACTGACCGGTTAATGGCTTCGTTGATAATCTTCTTTCTTCAACATCTAGAATAAATTCCCCTATGTTAATGCTTTATCTAAAAGAATAAACCACAAAATATTTTTTCTTTTAGTTGACAATTGAATCACCAGACCTGCTTCCACCACCATAACTACTTGTTCCCATTAAAATCCTTATCCATTAACATAAGATAGCCCTCTCTAGGAGAGTACATTCCATTTTTAGCTCCTTCCCAAACCAATTTATCTTTAGAATCAAAATGGTTGATATGATTATTCCTCAGAAGCTCAATGTAGGACTTCCATATCTCTAAACCTTATTCTTGTAAACCAAGAGTGGAAGTGCCAATCCAGTCCATTCTCTAGTGATCTAAATTAGGCATGGATCTAATATATTTTACCATAAACATATCCTTGTCATGAATAGACTGAATAAGACTATGAGGCAGAGTGAAATTATCACCGCATCCCTCCCAAGGATCAATTCCCACTCTGACTTTATCTCCATGACCAATTTTCCATTGCAAACAATATCCAATAACATCAAAAGCATTAATAGCTGCTCTCCAAATTGAATAAATATTTCTCACATCCTTAGTGGGATTCCTGATCCATTCTAGAAGAGACAGAGGAAAGATGTACTTGTTCTTCATTATGTCGACCCACAATCCCTAACCTTGAATGAACTTCCAAATACTCTTTGCATTTAGTTCTTTAGAAAATAATTGAATATATTTTACACCCTAAACTCCCCAGGATTTCAGAGCGGTGATACTCTTCTAATGCGTCCATTAAAATCCTTTTCTTTTAATTTTCCAAGACCAGAAAAATCTTACGCAAATAGAGTCTAGTTAATTGAGTATCCTTTTCAGAATCCAAGAAATAGACCAAAAAATATGTATAGAAATAAGAACATAATTAATGAGGATCAACCGACCTCCCTTGGAAATCCATCGCAAACTCTAGTTGGAGACACTTTTTTCACGTTTCTTTAAGATCCAAGACCAATATTTAACCCAATAATCAAGTGGTTTAAGCATAAAACCAAATACTTTAATCCTTCAACAAGCCTCAAATCCTTAATTTGCAATATATTCCTGTAATCCACTACTTCGTTTAAAGTCATATTATCTTTAAAAAAAAAAGACTTCTCAAAATTAATGATCATACATGTAGCTGAGCTGAACATAGAAATAATTTCGACCAACTTCACTCCATCTTGGTGAGAACTATAACAAAAAGATAATACGTCATCCACAAACAAAAGATGAGTTAGATGAATTAATCCTTTAATACCAGAGTCCATTAAAACAACAATTTTCTTTAGATTGAATAATGGCTCTGTTGAGACCTTCCACTACCAGCACAAAGAGGATAGGGGCAGGGGGAATCCTTGTCTCAAACCTCTACCATCTTTAAAGAAGGGTGAGGGTTTCCCTTTAATAAGAACCAAAAAGGAGACTGAAGAGAGACAACCCATAATCCAACTTATTATCAAGGGACAAAAATTTACTTGAGTTAAAACAATTCGAAGATAGGTCCAACTCACCTGATCATAGGATTTGGAAAGGTCAATTTTAACCATCGTTGCTCTCATTTTCTTGATCATGATCGAATGTAAACCCTCCTTTGCTGCTCCAATGGATTCATGCATTTGACGCCTAGATAAAAAATCCAAATTTCTCACCAGAAATGCCTTTTGGAAGGATACCTTTAATCCTTGTTTCAATAACCTTAGCTATTCTCTTGTAAATACTGTTGCATAAAGAAATTGGATGAGACTCAATGAATTTCAAAATATTTTGGAGTGTTCAATTTAGGTATGAGAGAAAAAAAAGTAGTATTAAAAGAACCAAGAACATAACTCTTAATTCCAAAACATAACTCTTAATTATAGAATCATCCACAACTCTCAAGAGATCTTAAGCATAGTATCTTTCATTCGAATGAAAAATTATATAGTAATCCCATCTAGACCCGTTCTTTTTTCTTTCTAGAGAAAAAACATAGAAGATTCGAATTCTTGACCAAGACCTTCTCCACAAGGGATTCATTATCAACTTCATCAACCATTTTAGGATACAAAATATCTATTTGAACATATTATTTCGAAGTAAATATTTCTTCCTTATACAAAGAACCAAAACAATCTACCCCTTCATTAGCCAAATAATCAGGACTACTAATAAAACTCCCATCGTCCTTTTTAAGAATCCAAATAGTGTTAAGTTACTTCAGTTGTTTAGAAAAATTATGCAATAATTCAGTGTTATCATCTCCCTTCTCCATCCATATCACTCTACTCTTAATCCCCTCTTCATCTTCTTTGTTTCGCAAAATCTCTTTCTTCCTTTTTCCCAACGCTAAAAGATTATTTCTATATTACTCCTTCAATGGCTAAGAACCATCCCCTTCAAAGAAAACAAGAATATATCCCTCAATAGCACAAAGTTTCTTGTCTTCCTTAGATTTCTGGTTACGAATCCAATTTATTGAAATAGTCTTATCCAGATGAAGATTTTTTTTCCATTTGAATGGATGTCGATTCCACACTGTTAAAGTCAAATGTATTCTAGGATGAAGCTATAACTTGAATACAATATTTACTTTACATCCAAGAAGGATTCAACTTAAAGTAACCTATATTTTTAACAACTACTCCATCAATATTCATTACTATCGGTTGATGGTCCGAGTCCCCTCCTTGACCAACCCATTAATAGAACCTGGAAGACGATTCCAACAAATTATCTGGTAGCAAAAAATGATCAATCCTTTTAGCTATTCTATCCAGACCAGTTCTTATGTTAGACCAAGTAGGTTTAATTTTATAGGGATTCACATCCACCAATCCATTCACCACCATTAAATTTTGAAAGAAATATGCAAGAGGTTCTTTCCTGGCTTTAGGCCCCCAAATTTTCGATTGACCTAAGGAGAAATTTAAATAAACTCCTATAATTAACTTTTCCCCTACTACTAAAGATTTAGAAAACAATGAATTCCAATAAGATTCTCTTTCCCCATAAGGCCCATAGATATTTAGAAACAATAGAGGAAGATTCATCTCATGATATTCTAGGTGTACCCCAATTTTAGAAGCGATAGACCAAGAGTTCAAGAGTTTAAAATTCATGTAGTCCCACCTAGTAATCAAACTACCTGATTTTTCCAAAGCATATAAAGGCACAAATTCCCAATATTTTACCAAAAGTTTAATCTCTTCTATCACTTTAACACCCAAACACATAGTTTCTAGAAAAAAAAATAACAATAGGATGATAAATGTCCAACATCCTCCTGATTGCTAGCTTCTTGGAGGAAAATACCTCTACAATTTAGAGAAAGAAAAATCATGGAGAAACCCCTTCAGAGGCTTCCACCACTCTAAGTGCCTCTTTAAAGTTACAGTAAAAATCCTCTGCAATTCTAATTGTTGTTTTAATAGTTCATTGGCGACCATCCGCAATGTCCCAGAATTGCTTTTCTTATGTTTTCTGTAGACAATATTTACACCCCTTTCCTACATTCATCGGTTCCTTATTCTTCCTTAGACCTCCCAAAAAAGAGTGTACTACATGCCTATGGTTTTTGAAATATATTAGAAAATTCCTATTCTCTACCTCCGAAAAGATGTAGGGAAGGAGGTTTTAACAAGAGAATTATTTTCATGTAATTCAAGAAGAGATAGGTCCCCAAGTTTCAAAGAATCTTTTTTGGAAGTAGCCGCTATGAACACTTAATCCATCGTTATCCATTAATTCTATTAGGTATACAATATGAAATATAGTAGGATATTTGATTAACATACCTGGAGATTTTAGGTTATCTTTAAGATGTAGAACAACCAAGGGTCCTTCGTCCTTTAGAAAATAAATCGAATCATTCACCTGTACTTCCACCTTCGAAAGATTGAGTTGATAATTTTCTCAAAGAAACATTATCTTCGCTCCTCACTGAAACCCTTTCCATCCATCTTTAATTTTGAATGGAGTCTCCTTTATTTGTTTCCAAATCTTGTTCTCCTTTCCAGACCAAGCAAATCTTCGAAAGGGTAGTTTATATTCTTGCTTTAGTAATTTCTTACCCCAATAGACTTACAAAATCTCTGCCAAACCCTCTATGATATCTAACTCCACCAGCATTCTAGTAATCACGCAGTCTCCAGTTCCAAATATGACGAGTCTCCTTCCACAAAATTTTCCAAAACATTCCCAGCTTCCTTAAAGAAACCAGTTGACCAAAACTCCAAAAGAAGATTATGGATTTTGATCCAGAGCGCCCTTTTATCCATTCTTTCTTTGCGCGGAACAAACAAAGGAGACCAATGTTTAAGAAAGAGAACTCCTTCTTTACATTTCCAAATATTACCAAGAATTCTAGTAGTCTCATAATTCAACTTGAATTTGAAGGCAAACCAACCTCTAGTAAAGAGGCGGGACTCCGACAAGAATTCAATAATCTCACTCCATTGCTCCTTAACCCATAGATTCATCCTCTTTAGCCCTACACGAGGTCCAATCACTTTTCCAACCAATATTTTGTCCAGAGACTCGATCACTGTATTCAACTTCACATCGATTCCAAGGACTAACAAGGATTTAACCTTCTTCATTTTAACACATTTCTTCCTATTGTTTTGAGGGTTCTTTCCAGAAACATCCTCCCTTATTTCTTGATAATATCTGCCATCAGAGAACTTGGTCCTAATATCAGCAACCCTACCAATATTTGCCTTCTCCTGTCCAAATTCCACCCCTTTTAGGTTTGGGTCCGACTCTCCTACACCATTCACAGACTAAACACCATCATTGACCTCATTCCTATCTGCGTCAAGAATTCTGAACTCCTTAAGCACTTCCTCCACCGACCGGTTAATGGATTCGTTGATAATATTCTCTGCTTCAACATTTGGAATAACTTCATTGACAGACTCACCCTTCCTATTATCCTCTAGTTTACCATCCTCGAAATTCAGAGCAATAAAGTCTTATGAGAGTCGCGTACCAGGAGAAAAGGAAAACCTGACACTCTCTTTAGCTTTCTGTAGGTCCATCACATCCCATTATTATACAATTCTAACATACTAAAAAATTCGATACAAATGACATATTCTATATTATAACCAATACATAATAAAAATATATTATAATTAATATTTTTATAATATCCGTCAAAAGTTGGGTTGACTTTTAACTAATATACCCATCCATCTTTTAGGTAATACGTGACCAATAAATAATATATAATAGTAATAGTAATTAATATCATAACTAAAATATAATAATATTATATTATAATTAATATTCTATAATAACCTTCAAAAGTTGGGTCCAATAACTTTTAACTAATATATAATATGTATTGAATAGATAATAGTAATTAATATCATAACTAATGTACCCATCCATCTTTTGGTTAATATGTAATCAATATATAATAGTAATATTAAGTAATATTGTCTAATATATAATAAAATTATATTATAATTAATATTTGAAAATAACCCTGAAAAGTTGAGTTCAATCAATTTTAACTAATATCATAATGAGTGTAGTAGGGCTTTCACTCTAGCTATAGAGCAGGAACGACTTCCTTTCATCTATAGGACGGAAGGGTAGGGTTCCTGTGAGAATGAAAGAGTAGAAAGGAAATAGACTGAAACATAAATGAGAAAAATGAAACCCCTCTGCACACAAGGTTAGGGTTAAGCTCCAAGACCCTAGATACAACTGTTAGAAAACCAAAATACCTGCAAGCAATCAATAAAAAACCTGCAAGAACATGTTAAGCAATAAACCTGCAAACAAATATTGTTAGAAAAACTAAAATCTACCAAAGAAAAGACATAAAACAAAACAAGTATACCTTCTGGTTGGAATGGGCCACCATGCCCTAGCTTGAGAGAGCACCTCTCTTAGGAATGGGGAGCTATGGATTAATAGAGGAATGGAGGAGATGGAGGGTGAATGTCTTGAGAGGAAAATGGTCTCAAGGCACTCACATGGACAACATAACGATAGGGAATGAAGGAGTGTTTTGAGAGTGACTCCCACCCCTCTATTTATACTTTTTCTCAATATTAATAGGGTTTTAAGCCCTTGGTTGGGGCTTTAGCCCATTTTTTAGGTTTTTAGCCTCTTTTGCTCAATCTTTCTTTTGGGGGTTTTAAGCTCATTTGAGGGGTTTTATCCCCTTTTTGGAGGATTTAACCCCTATGAGAGCTACTTTGTCTCTTTTTAGGGGTTTTAAAGCCCTTTTTCATATTTTAAGCCTTCTTGAGGGTGTGGGGGTCAAATGGGGTCAAACTTAGGGTCGTATGTAGATGTATTTAGGTGGTGTAGGTCATGTAGAGCTCATTGTGGGATTTTTTGGGTTAAGAGATTGCCCCTTGATGTGTGAGGGAAGGAGCTCATCGTATGGATGATGGACATCATCGGATTTTCTTGGGGAGAGGTGGTGCTTCCTGGGCTGGGGCATGGTGTCTTTTGGTTTTTGTATTAATATGGTTCCCATCAATGGGTGAGATACAGATAATGTGTGACATGTATATGGATGAGGTGGGAATTGCCATGCTCATAACGACGTCAAAATAATAATGTGATCTAAGCTCTATAATACAAGAGCCGATCATGTACAACTGTTGTTACAATAATGGTTGCTTCAATGAGAGGCTGAATACAATACTGATATGAAGGACTCTTACATTGGACCCATGGAATTATCATGGAATGCTATATATTCATGATTGACGGCCTGCTGGATCTGGAACGGTACATAGTTGTAGGGACCCGCTGACTGAGAGTCAGAGTCTCTGAGATACCAATATGCTGCATCAATCACAAATCTATATAGAAGCATTGCTAGGGCTTCTGAACACTATCTCCAATGCAACCCGAAAATCACAAGGGACATGAACCTGTTGGGGTCCCTCAAATAGACTCATCAATGTGCTAGAGTAAGGTGACATCCAGGGTCTTCGACCAAATACTGCATGGACCAATACCCTGTATGAATCTCAATGGCGCGATGAAGTAGATGGAGTTGAGCACGTGAGAAACAACCATCCTGAGAGGCACTAAGGACTCCTCTCAAGTGGTCTAAGGAACTCATCAATGAGGTTAATGAAACTAGGATACAGGTACCTCTAGGTCTATTCTCTGGAATACATGTGCTTTTGTTGACAGAGGGAGATCTACCCCTGGTCAAGGCAATGGTGTTTCCTTGACCAGAAGCGCGAGGGAGATAATTGAAAGATGTGAGGAAATCTGAGAACTGAACCACTGAATGGGGGGGGGGGTTAGGGAAGGAGTTGAACAGGGGCAGAGGGAGTGTGTTGGACTCAAAATTCCTTTGTTCAGAGTATGACAATAGGGCAGACCAGGCAACACATGAAACTAAATCATGGCTGTAATACCAGGAATGTCACTGCAAATGGGAAATACGTGGAGGAGGTAGACACTTTTGATATTAATGGGATCCAAGGAGGACACATTTTAGAACAAAGGTGACCCAACGTGGGAATGCTGCCAAACTATTATCTGTCACGGTGGTGTCTAGAGACACCGTTGTGGTATGATCTCGTGGATTTTTGGCGAGCCCAAGAAAGTAAATGCTCGATGGTGCTTTCAATTTTAGAGAGTCTGAAAGCATGAAGAAGACTCCAATAGGGGATATTTTTCGTTGGTAGTATCCTCTTCCCAAAAAAGGATAAAAGTATACATAGGAGAGCTCTCCCATCCTTTAGGGGATGAGAGACTTCTTTACCGTTGGTATTCCAATCAGGCCGGAAAAGGTTAAACCTGTACTGACTGGACAGTCATTCAGATACTTTTACGAGCATGAATGAAACCAAGTTTTCTCGACAATATTTTCTTGATGAGAAGGCTGGAAAAGAGCTTAATGACAACCCATGGTGATATTTTTTCGTAAAGTTTGGCCCCCCTGCTCAAGAAAGAATGAAAGGATGCAGAGGGGAACGGTCTTGGCTTGAATGTGCCAAGGTGGTCCTTTTCATTTGATGGTCTACATAGTCAGAAAAAGGAGATAAACGAGATGATGTAGATACCATTTCCCATACTTTAACGAGCGAGAAAGGAAGCAGCTGCACTCAGCCATATTTTCATTCTTTTAGGAGTCAGAAAAGAGCTTAAAAGAAACTCTAGTGTGGTCAACCGATCGTGGTGGCACAGGTGGTGCTCCATGTCGGGATAGTGGACATTGGTCCCAAGGTCATCCGTGTAGTATGGATGGAGCAAGTGGATCTCAAACATATCAATACATGCATGGGATAGATCACGACAGAGGCATGTGAATTAGTGCAGCAGAGGCATGCAAGCTGAGGTGGCTCTCGGACAGAGGTCAGGAGAGTTGTGTGTGAGTTGTGTTGGATGAACTTGACTACATGTGATGTGAGTGTAAGTCCGAAGGTAGTTATGTGCCAAATGCATGCAAAAGAAATGATCCGTTCTCCAGGAAGTGGCTTGGGGACCCACATAAGGTGCGGTGGACGGATTAGATAGTTATATGCTAAAATAAAGTGATGCACCTTATGGGTGGTGGCCCGAAAACCCGCATGAGTGGTGGTAGGAAAGCGTGATGCAAGTACAGGTCTGAAGACACTTGCATCATGATGTTGTGGCTCTTAAATTGAGGTGAATTCTGGGAAGTGGTCTTGAAAATTACTTGTTAAACATGAGATGATGGTCTCATCAAAAGATAGAGGGTGGAATTCTGAAACCAGTGGTGTGAACGACATCTCAAATGGACTCCGTATGGTCCTGTTGTGTCGAAAGGGAGAAAATAGGTCAAATGGGGCCTATATAAGGGTGGGGACCACTTTGTGAAGTTTCATTATCACTGCTCACTGTAGAGTTGGAGAGGTGGGCCCTAGATTTTCTTTTACTGATTTCTCCTATTTTGACCGATGGTTTTGAGTTCCACGACTTACAGGTAAGAGCTCTTGCCACATCTATCCTTTTTAGTGGTTTACATTTTGAATTTGGTCACCCAGAGGTCCTCCATGAGCCTATTGGGGTTTCAATGAGCCAAGTCGCACCTTTCGAGGGAAAAAGAGTGACCTGGTTACACCTGTGAGGCATTTTTGAGTGACCTGGTCGCTCTTTTTGGCCAAACAGGTGCGATTTGGCCCCTGGGTGACATTTTTTGATGAGAGTAGTGGCTGACAGCTATGTTTTGCTTGTGCAGGATGGCTGAGATTAATTGGCATGAGAGAGACTGTAAATACCTTTGGGAGGAGGCATTGCGAGATGGGAATGTGCATGCTACATTGGCCCATTGTGGTTTACTGAAGTTCATGCGGATACCCCTCATGAAGAGCTTGCGTTTGTTGCTACAAATGTTGGTGATATTTTGGGATATTGGGGAGGAGACCTTCCTCTTCTAGGGCCAGCATATTGAGATTACACTGGTGGATGTATACTTCTTGACTAGGATCCCTATGTTGGGAGTTGTTGGTGACTTAGCGTCGATGCTATCTCGGGGGGAGACATTGGAGGAGTTATGTGATAGGCACTGTTACGCTACTGCGTATGTGTGTGGCTCACACATATTGATGTGTGACATTGAAGACCTATCGACATGGGTAGTGGAGACATTACTCCTGCGTATCTTGGGTTCCACGGGGAGCCACAAGATATCTGAAGGGCAGCTGCAGTTGGTAGAGCGTGCTATGAGGGGCACTTACTATGGGTGGGCCTAGATGTATCTTCAGGCATTTCGACGTTAGCTGAACAATGCGAGGGCATTTGGGACAGGATTTTGTTTTGGGTCCTTCTTTTGTGCTTTCTTTTTTGAGAAAGTACCTACTCTACATTTGCATTGGGCAGTGCAGGATGGTGGTCCGCGGGAGCCGCAGATGCGCAGGTGGTGCCAAATGATGGTACAAGAGGGTGGTGGCAGAGTGGGACGCTTCTTCACTGAGGATTTGCTTGAGCAGTGGTGGCAGCTCGCAATGATTATTGAGGAGTACCCTTATGTGGGTATAGATTATCGTGGGGATCTCGAGATGCCCCGAGCTCCTGGTCAGGCATGGGGACCGACTGGTATGTATGTGTGATATATTTATGTTCATCTTTATACATAGTATAGTTGATATGGTTAATGATTATATGTATAGACTGATTATGTCTTTGTTTGTGTATGCAGATGTTGGTCCCCTCCCACCGCCCGGGTATCAAAGGCAGGTGGTCGCTATTGCGGAGGCGGCGGTTCCTATGGGGAACCCTCGCAGGCAACTGTGGGAGGTGGACGATGTTTTTCCATATTTGGAGCAGCTTACTGATGGGATCTCTGATGACGATTGGCAGCATTTGAACAATGAGCTAATTGCTACCATTCATAGTTTTCCTCCAGAGTGGACCTCTGTGATGAGGAGGATGGCCGTGGCCTGCGATTACCTTCGTCGGGCGGCGAGAGGGGATCTTCCCGTAGAGGATGAGTATTTTGAGGGAGATGATGATGCTGAGCCAGATGACGAGTCTGGGTTATATTAGCAACTAGTGGGGCTGCCCCTAGTGCGTTGGTGCACTTAGGAGTTTTTGCATCGCTTTGTATATTCAACTGAGAAAGCTTATGTGGCTTCTCATTTTGTACTGGACATATTTTGGACATACGATTTATATACCTATATATTTTTGACGCATGTGGATGCACTTTTTATGGTTTTATATGTGAGTCTTTTTATGATGATGTGAAATGCAATGCCTAGATGATGTATTTTTACACTTTTGTGTGTGTTTTATATATGATTATACATGATGTTGTGTTTGTATGTTTCCTATATGCAATTATGAATGTGTCAATTTAGAATGTCATTAGCCATTTGATCTGCTACACTATTGAGGTTTCTGGGAACATATGTGAATTTAATGGATTCAAATGTTCTAACCATCTGTTTAGTGCACAGGAATTTTCTAAAAAGGTAGGGATCACGTGCCCGGTAGTAGTTGTTCAACCGGGAGACAAGCAACTGGGAGTCTAAGAAGACATCGAGATGGAAAACGCCTAACTGGAGAGCGACGGCCAAGACGACGTTGACACCATCATATTCAGCTTGGATCAACTTGTGCGACAGGGAGTAGATGACCCATGCAACCGAGGTGAGGTTTGGAGACCATCTGCTTGCTCCATCAGCAAATCCAATGTATCGATCCGAGGTATGATCCATCTCGAGCAATGAGGGGAAACAATACATAAGACTCAGTTTAAAAATGTGTAAAACAAAAAAGGGAAAATACTATATTATAAGCTGAAGTACCATCACTTAAAGAGGTGACGTTAGAGGAAAAGTGGTTTGGAATTTCAGGGGATTAGCGGTCATTCCTTTGTATGACACGATGAACCCTAGGAGACGGCCTGTTGGGACACATAAAGCACACTTGAAAGGGTTCAAGCGGATTTTGTACTTGTGACATCGTAGGAAGGCTTGCCACAAGTTATCTATGTGTTGTGCTTGCTTCTGTGACCGCGCAATGAGGTTGTAAAGATAGACCAACATGATGTGGATGAGGTCACGAAAATAGTGGATGAGGTAACAGAAGGTGGCTCCAACGTTGTTCAGACCAAAGGGCATTACTCGATAGGTGAATGTGCCCCACGGGGTTGTTAATGTAGTCTTGTAATGATCTTGTTTTCGAATCTGGATTTGGTTATATCCGGAAAAGCTGTTCATGAAGGAAAAGAACTCATGTCCGGTGCATGCATTGATAATCTGATCGATGAAGGGTGTTGGGAAGTTGTCTTTGGGACACACCCCATTTAGATCACAGAATTCTGTGCAAACATGTATGGTACCCTATTTTTTATTCATGGGAACAGGATTAGAAACCCAGGTGGTGTATGCAATGGGGTAAATGAAGCCGGCTGTGCGCAGCTTCTCTATTTCATCTTTGACCACGACCACTTTGGAAGGATGGATGGGACATTTATTTTGGTGCACGTGGGCCACATCGGGCCATGTGTTGATGTGGTGTTCCATGATGGATGAATCCAACCCGGGCATTTCAGTGTAATACCAGGAAAAGATGTCGCAAAATTATTGGAAGAGAGCTTTGTAGGCAACGAATTCTTCCAGGGAGCAGAATGCCCCCAGCATGGTTTTTTCAACAACCTCGAGATTGGTTGAGATGTTGATTTTGATGGTTGGCAAGATGTTGGCCATGTTCCCTTCTTCAAAGGCAT
This sequence comes from Pseudotsuga menziesii, assembly GCA_001517045.1. Taxonomy (NCBI): domain Eukaryota; kingdom Viridiplantae; phylum Streptophyta; class Pinopsida; order Pinales; family Pinaceae; genus Pseudotsuga; species Pseudotsuga menziesii. Next base: position 107,705 of record LPNX011209953.1, on the reverse strand, counting down.
CTTGTGCCGGAATGGGGTTTTTGAACCAACCGAATTTCCCATGAATGAAATATTTGGTTTCCACGGAAAACTGGTCAGACTGTGACACAAGTTCTTCAGGGAGGAAGAATGAGCAATGCTGTATATCATCCCATGTGTATTCTAGGGTGGTTAAGGCTTCAAGTATCTCCTCATCTTTGTAGAAGCAATGAAGAGACAGGTCTGATGGACTGTTGGTGATGGTGGAGACAAGAGGGTTTGTAGAACTGGACATCATGTAAATGGACATGGTGTCCAAAGAAGGAGGTGGGGGGTGAACTTCTTTGATCAAAGTGATCTCATATTTAAGGGAATGTTGTCGAAGGTTGGCTAGAGCCATTTAGAAATCAAACAAGTCTTGGCAATGGTGAAAATAGTGTCCATACAAACCGTAGAGGGCACAAGCATGGTCTGTTCTCAATGACTTGTTTCTCACTATTGGCCCACTTGGAAGTTCGACCATGGGGAGTTTTTCCATTGTATCCATGGCATCCAAATGTGCACGGATTATGGGAATCTAAGGGAAGTTTCGTGTTGGATGGCCCTGTTCTTCGCAGATGGAGCAAGGCAGGATCTGTTGAGGTTCTGCAGTAGCTTTCACATTTTTTCCCCTGGCCCTTTTTGGGTGGGGCGGTGCGAGTGTGGGTGTGGTGGTTGGTTTTTGCGGGTCGGGTGGAGGATGAGACTCGACCGCAATGGGTTGCACGGGGGTTAAGACTACCTAGGGAATTGGTGGTTGAGTCGGTGGATCCAGGTACCACACAGGAATTTCCAATGTAAAGTTAGGTAAGTTTAAGGTAGCCATTACTGGCTTTCTCATGACACCAGGTGGGGGAAAGAAGAAGGGAATTGTGTGGACTGGGGAGGATCCTAGATAACTCCCTAATGGTTGTATGTGAGGATGTGGTTGTGGTTGCAGCTGCGCGTAATGTTGCAGCTGCGGATGATGTTGTAGATGCTATTGATGTTGCGGCTGTGGACGGTGTTGAGGTTGCGGTTGGGGCTGCAGCTGTGGTTGTTGTTTGGGTGCAATAGTGCTGGATGAGAGCATGCAAAAATATGTAGTCTCATTTGGTGTCAGCGATGGTGACACTAAGGGGAAAGAAGCTGTCATGGTGGTATCGACAAACAAACCAGGGCCCACATTCAATAATGGGGAGGTTGGTATGTTGTCAACCATGATGTTGACCGCAGGGATAACATTGGCGGGTGTGGTCAGCCCTTGTGGATCAATGGTTTTTATCATAGGGATAACATTGGCAGGTGCCGTTATCCCTTGCGGATCGTGATAAGTTAGTTGGTCAATCGTCATGATTTTCCCTTCATGGGGGAACATCATGAGACGGAAAACAGTTGATGCTATGGCTCTCATGGCGTACATATAACTTCTTCCTTGGAGAAGGTTATAGTCAAGCTGAGCATTGACAACCTCTATGTCAATCAGTACTATTTTCCTGGCTAATGTGATGGGGACATGAGGGAGGATTCCTTGGGCTTTAGTGGGGTGGCCATAATAAGCCCGCACAATAGTAGAGGATGGTTGCAGAATTGGGGATCCAAGCTTCTACTAGACTAGGGTAGAGATAACACATGTGGATGCCCCCTCATCGACTAAGTATCGGTGTACAACCAAATTCTGGATAGATATTGGGATTTGGAAGGAAATGGTTGATGGCATCCGTGGTTCTCCATTCTCTGTGTTGAATGTGATCAACTTGGAGTTAGATGGGTCTACAGCACCAAGGGCAGCTAGTAAGGCTTTCCATTGCGTTGGGCAAGTTTTGAGTACCTCAAGAGTAGACATGGAGGTAGGTGTTTGGGCCAAATCATCCACGATGCTGTAGCTGACAGTAGCTCTAGCCATGGAGTTATTGGAAACCCGACGTATGGGGGGAATGTGAAAGGGGGTAACTAAAGAGGTGCATTGGCTATTTTGGACGTAGATGCCACTAATGTGTCAGCGGGTTTGGTGTTGGTTCCATACTGAATTCATCTAGTCTTTAAATTGACCTCTTTAGTTATCATAGCTAGCAGGTGGTGAACACCTATTTTTGCCATCGGAGGTGCCCCCGGGGCATTGGGATTGGGTTGGGGAGGTGGTACAGTTGGGACCAGTCCTTGGACTAGTAATGGGTTTTGGAGCACCATAGGAGGAGGTCCTGGTGGTGCTGGGTTGGGTTCAACTTGGTTTGTTGTATTGGTGGGATGTTGAACCTCCTTCCTAATGGCCTGCTTAGAGTGATCCATGAAGGGACACTCATATGTGTAGTTCCCGTAGACCTCACATAGTGCACGTTTGGTTTGTACATAAAGGAGCATTGTGTCTTGGTGCATTTGGTCATTGAGGATTTTGGGCCGGCTGGTTTTCCGCGGCATTGTTGGGAGGATTTGGTTGTTGATCGCCTCCCTTTGGTTGATTGTTGCCTTGGTTCTGGGGTTGCTTATTCTTGGCTTTTCCTTGTTATTTATTGGGGGCTGGCTGGTTGGGATGGTTTTGCTGTGCAAACACTTGTCCCAATGGAGCAGGTGGAGCAGGGGTGGGGGCTTGAACAGCTTGCACCGGTGGTGCATAGTAGACTTGGGTGGGTGCCAGTGCCACAAATGTGGGAATTTGTCCCACTATTGTTGTGTCGGCCAAGATAATTCCTAGGCCTAATGATGTGGCGCAGGTTTTGCATAAGAAGTTGTTTCTCTGGACTGGGACATAATTCTTGCATAGTCCATAGTTTGGTTTTGGTAGGCAACACTAAGGGTGTTGCTTGGTTTTGATGGTATTGCAGCTGGTGTTGGATGGTCCTGTGGTTGGTGGGAGACAGAACCTATGATGCCATTTGCGGCATGGGATCCCCTGGTGCATCTCGGTAGGAGGTTCCTGCACGGGGAGCATCTGGAATGATAGTGTAAAGGTATCTAGACTATGCATAGATCATATCAAACTACTGAGATTTCAAGATGGCCTCCTCTTCGGATTGGGGATGTTCGGATGCGACGTCCTTTTCTATAGGTGGTAGAAATTTTTTTAGGAACCAACCTAGGAAGATCCTGTCATCAAGTTGGATCTTGTACAAACTACGGCGTCGCCACCACTCATGGATGTGGTCAATTATGTGGGTCACAATATTGTGGCGGTAAGATATCAAGATCTCCACCCCTTCATCGTATCTAATGGAGAGATGGAAATATTGCAGGAACATGAAAGCTAAGGAGTTGAAATCTGGGTATTTCTCTTATGGTAGCTCGATGTACCATTTGGCTGCAGCACCTATGAGGGTGGGTTGGAACAGTCAGAGTCTAATCGAATCATATACAATGCTATTTGATGAGCACCATAGGTGAAACATCATGATGTGGTTTTGGGGGCACTCCCTTGCCTTCCCTTCAAACTTGAGAATGTATGAGGGAAGTTTGGTTGGCATGGGAGGCCAAAACGTTTGATGGTGGATAGGGTCATTTGTTAACCAAGCCAAGTCAAGAAAGTTGAGATGTGCAATGAAAGGAAGGTTTGACCCAAGGTTGATGTGAGATGGGGCAGTAATGGTGGTGGGGTTTGCAGGGACATGATGCACCTGCATAACTGGGGGTATTTGTGGCACCGTTGTGGACGGGCCACTGCCCCTAGGTGTGGTGAACGGAACTGTGTTAGTGGAAGGGACACTGCCCCCATGTGTGACAGGAGGGGCAGTGTAGGTGGAAGGTCCACTGCCCCCAAGCATGCTGAGTGGGACAGTGTGGGTGGAAGGGACACTTCCCCCATGTGTTACAGGTGGGACAACTTGACTGGTTAATATGGGTGGTGGTCACTGGCTTATTATGGTTTGCATGACCATGCTAGGGCCACCCACAGGGGTGTTGGTGGTGGTGTGGGGTGTGGAAATGGGTCCACTTCCAATCACTAAGCCGAAAAATGGATCCGGATTTGCACCAGCCATGGGGCTTGATGGTGTAGTATGTAGTTCTAGCTCAGATTGGTATGATTATGAGTCTGAATCAGAGGCTATGTGGCCTTTTGATGGTGTAGAGGGTCATCAAGAATGGTCTCGATGGTGTTGGTTCAAGGACCCGAACTGTGGTGGATCACCTCTCAAGTGTGAGGAAGAACGTGGGGGATCAATTGTGTCTTATTTATATGTCAAGTGGTGAAATGTGGTGATGTTTTTTGGACCCCAGTTTTAATGGCTTCCTATTGGCTTCAGGTGCTTACGTGGCCACCAAGAATTCTAGAAGACAGTGCTTGGATTTTTCCTCACGGGAGTGCTAGTCAATCGGTGGGGGTCGTTGCCCGTTTCGCTTGGAAATTCCTCTCAGCGGCCAACTACTTTGGGGTTCCTGTGGTACTCCTCACAATGAGTTTCTGGGATGAGCCCAAGTACTTCCCATGGTTAAGGCAGTTAGGGACTTATGTCCTCAAAGACTGTAGATGTTTGACTTAGTGAAAATTATAGATTTTAATGGCTTGCTCACCGTCATGAATTGAGTTTGGTTGTTTTTTATGGTATGGTTTACGTGCATGTCCTTTTGTCTTTTTGTTGTATTTAGTGGCTGCTTGAATGGTTTATGAATATTTCGCAGAGTTCAAAACAATGTTGATGAAAGAAGTAAATGATAAACATAAATTTAAACATGTACCATGTCCTCTTCAACCAAGAAAGGGTGCTGGGATCTCAACACAATGGGACTAATCCCATCCGTAGATCCTCAGGTCACCCTCTGGATGAAAATTCGGTCAATAGAGAGGACGCTGAGCGCCGTGAGGCCCCCTGGGCCTACTATCCCCTCGACCTTCCAAGTCACCCATTTTTAGTGGTTTTGAAAAATGACAGGTGAAGTGCCTATTACTATATGAGCTTCACCCTTCGTCTTATCCCAGAATATCCTGAAGGGTGATGACTGGGTAGAGGAGGAAGGGATAGGAAAGATGTTAATTTCAACTAAAGAATTGAAACCTACAGTAATTTCTTGATTGAAGCTTTAAACAAATTCATTAATTAATTAGCCATTCAATTTAACATTGGTTTACACATGATGTAATAAAATGAACATGTACTGAAAGGAAATAGACACAGGTTTGATGGGCAGAGGCGGCTGAGCTGCACTAATAGTCCCTAATCTTTAAAAATCTGAATCTGAGAGACAGATCGCTCTTTTCGAGGAAAATGTGGCGAGGGGGTCACCAAATTTTCCCCAAAAAAGGCGAGGGGGTCACTCATAAACTACAGACAAAAATGATCTGGCTTCTGGGTTGAATTCACACCTTTCAGGCCTAAATGAGCGACTTGGTTGCACCTTTCGGGCCTAAATGAGCGACCTAGTCGCACCTTTTGGGCCGATAAGAGCGACCTGCTCCAAAAGGTGAAATTTTTTTGAACCTGAGTCAGATCCAGCCTACAGTAACCTGTACTGTGGCCAAATGGGCTCGGTTTGGCCTTGAGGAGGCTCGACAGTAACTAGAAATGCAGGAAAAGATAGATCTAATCTAGATTTGAAAGAAAACTAAACTAGGGAAAATAAAACTAAAATGCTGAAATAAAACCCAGGGATCCTGTGGGATCGACCTGGTATGGTCTCCAAATCTGTAGTAGGGATTTCACCGTAGCTACAGAGTAGGAATGACTTCCTTCCATTTATAGGACGAAAGGGTAGGGTTCCTGTGAGAATGAAAGAGCAGAAAGGAAATAGACTGAAACATAAATGAGAAAAATGAAACCCCTCTGCACACAAGGTTAGGGTTAAGCTCCAAGACCCTACATACAACTGTTAGAAAACTAAAATACCTACAAGAAATCAATAAAAAACTTGCAAGAACATGTTAAGCAATAAACCTGCAAACAAATACTGTAAGAAAAACTACAATCTACCAAAGCAAAGACATAAAACAAAACAAGTATACCTTCTGGTTGGAATGGGGNCCTCTCTTAGGAATGGGGAGCTATGGCTCAATGGAGGAATGGAGGAGAGGGAGGGTGAATGGCTTGAGAGGAAAATGGTCTCAAGGCACTCACACAGGAAACATAACGATAGGGAGTGAAGGAGTGTTTTGAGAGTGACCCCCACCCCTCTATTTATACTTTTTCTCAAGATTTTTAGGGTTTTAAGCCCCTGGTTGGGGCTTTAACCCCTTTTTGGGATTTTGGCCCCTTTCGCTCAATCTTTAGCCCTTTTGGGGGTTTTAAGATCCTTTGAGGGGTTTTAGCCCCTACCAGAGCTATTTTGGCTCTTTTTAGGGGTTTTAAGACATTTTTCATATTTTTAAGCCTTCTTGAGGGTGTGGAGGTCAAATGAGGGTCGTATGTAGATGTATTTAGGTGGTGTAGGTCATGTAGAGATCATTGTGGGATTTTTTGGGTTAACAATGAGTATACCCATTCATCATTTAGATAATACATGACCAATATATAATAGTAATAGTAATTAACATTATAACTAATACATAATAATATTAAATTATAATTAATATTTTATAATAACCGTTAAAAGTTGAGTCAAATATTTGTAATATAATAACTAAGATTTAAAAATAGTTAATGCATAATTGTAGCTAATATTATAAGTAATATATAATAGTAATTAATATTAAAATTAACATATAATAACAACATACTATAATTAATATATTATAATAATAATACTATGCACCATGAAAAGTTGGGCAAATAACTTTTAAGATGGAACAATGTCTTTAATTTTCTTTCCTTATTTTGGATGAAAACACTACATCAAGCTTCGTCTTCATAAATTGATTTTAATATAAAATATAAATTTAAGGTAGTTTTGATAAAAGTGAAATAACCTTGGGAAGCTTCGATAAAAGTAAAATAGTATAAAAAATTGCCTACATGGCATTTCTTATCATTTTCCTTAGGAGGCCCATTTTTTATCCAAATTTCTTCTAATGCACCTTGGTGTGGAATGTTTGAGGAATCATCATATTTGATTGGTTTCAGGTCTTGCTATCAATATGAAGAAACAAATCGATGATTGTAAAATTGGGAAGAAGAAGAACTTCAAGTATCCTATCATCTTGATGACTTTCTTCTTTGAGAGTGTTCCAGCATTAAGCCCCAAGGTGACTCTTCCTCATCCACATCCTTGTGAGCCTAGGCTTACTAGATGGGAAAATGTCCTTGTGAGACAAGCTGGTGGAGATATTTGAGGTGGGTATGATGATGACTTACACTCATGGTGGATTCAATAGGTAGTAGCTTTTGATCAATTTCCATATGCCGATTTAGACTTCCGAGGTGATCAAGAGCTCATGCTACCTGTTGGGGAGGCACAGGGAGAGATGGGTAACTTTTTTGCTTTTCATATATTTGATTTTTATGAAACAAATTGTGAATACGAGTATATACATATGTATTTTTACGATTCTAAGTAAAAAATTATATGATGTGCACATTGAACCGATTCGTCTAGATGCACATCCAAGGATTTATGTGTGCCCGATCGATGGAGGTGGTGTTAATGCCATGCTAAGGATAATTGAGGGAAAAATGGCTCATCTTACACATGTCATTCCTACCCTTAGGATGGATAGGATACCCATAGACATGCAAGAACATGTTGTAGGAGTGCCCCCTGCATGGTTACGATTGCTCTGGAAGGTGTCCAGGGAAATACTTTGTTACTGAGAGGCTGTAGCGGAAACAGTTGAGGCTCTAGAGTCTCCTTAGTGTTTTTAGAATCATGTGGGATTGTGATCCCAATTTTTATATTTTGTGATGTATTTATGACTGGATATCTGACCAAAAACTTGATATTATGGACACACACACACACACACACACACACACACACATATATATGGACTTTTTTACATGTGTTTTTAAATGTATTTTTGAGTATTTTTTACAATGTGTGTGACAAATGCCAATCAAGGATATAATTTTCATATGAGTTATTTACTGTATTTTGATGTCTTGGAATGTATTTGTATATAATGTAATCAAAATTTCTCTCAAGCAATCTAATTCTTAAGAAATTACGAAGTAAAGTAGGATGTCTCACTTGATAGACACGATTAAGCTAAGAAACAACTAATTGGGAATCGAGTCTAACCTCAAGACGCGAAATACCATGTAAAGCAACATCTCTTAGTAGCTTAATGAAAACACTGTACTTGTCCATATTGTTGGTGGAAGGACCTAAACAAGAGTCTCTAGAGGTAACTAATTGACTTGTTGGTGTATAAATGACCCAAGAAGTTGAGGCCAGGTTGCAAGTGTGATAGATTGTGCCATCGATGAATCTTATGGATCTCTCTGTTGAAATCTAAGACACAACTAGAACTACATAATAAAAAATAAAAGTATAATAATGTACAAAGTTATACAAATATATACAAGAAAAATCATGTATCCTAAGCATGATACTTTTTCAGGTAGAGCCTGTTTCGGGGCTCCAACAACTTATTCCCACCATAATCTATCAATTCATATTCTCCCTTATTTAAGACTTTAGATGCAATATAAGGTCCTTGCCACATTGAATTGAAATTCCATGCCCTCAAGGGTTCCTTTTCTTGGTCGTAAATCAAAACAAGGTCTCCTTCAGAGAATATCCTAGGTTTAACATATTTGTCATGCTGGATTTTCATCCATTGTTTGTGTGCCTCATTTGCTATAAGAGCATCTCTGTGTTGTTCATCTAGATATTCCAAATGCAGCAAACGCTCTTCTAGAGTAGAAGTCTCGAGTAGCAATTATATTGTAAGTTTCAACGATGGTATCTCACATTATATTGGTGATCCACCCCATGAACGAGTTGGAAAGTTAAAAAACCTGTAGTGATCTTGACCATGGTTTGGTGCTCCCAAAGTGTCAGATAAAGCTTGATGTGCAAATTTGACATACTAGCATTAATGGTTCGATTTAGAATGGTTTTAAAATTTTTGTTCATGGCTTCTACTTTTCAATTTTCCTGCAGGTAAAATGAAGATGAGTGATCTTGTTTGAAACTAAGTAGAGTAGTCAATTCAATCATCATCTTGTTCTGGAAGTGACTTCCATGGTCCATGAGTCCATGACAATCTATTTTGGGATACCGAATCTAGAAATAATTTGGTTGAATATGAAATAAGTCACAGTCTCACCATCATATTGGAAGGTAGGAATTGCCTATTCCCACATAGTGAAGTAGTCAACATCGACAATGATGTAATTGTTCCCCCCAATCGAAACTGGGTTGCATATCATGCAAACTACCACCCACTTGGTGAAGGGACCTATCACGATGATGGGGAAAAGTGGAGTTGGATGTGGCCGCATATTTTTGGTATAAATCTGACAAGGATGATAATGGTTAACAACTTCCACACAATATTTAAATATGGTGGGCCAAAAATAACCGGGGCACAATATTTTATGGGTCGTTGCTAACCCAAATAAATGACCCCCACAAGCTCCGCTATGCGCATAATTTAGGACTAACTCGAACTCCTCATGAGTAAGACATCAAGGTAGAATTGAGTCTACCCCTCTTCTATACAACCTATCACCAATAATGAGGTATTTTCTAGCGTTCTTTCATAACTTATGTCATTCTTCTCATGAGAAGGTTGTTGGACACTTCAAAGTATGAAGATATATCAGAATATATCCACACCAAGGATCAGCAGTTGAGATTAAGAAGATGTGTTCATCAGGGAGTGACTCATCTTCCATAAAATTGTTTTCGTCACTAGGGAACTCAGATATAAGCTCAATGAATACCAAGGACTATTTGGATTTGGAAAATTGGAAATCCAGGTCAAACTCTTGGAGTATGACGATGCACTGATTGAATTTTCCCCTGATTATTCATTGGGATAAAACATACTGGAAAGGTTTCACATTTGCAACTAGAGTGGTTGCCACTGTAGTAAGATATAATTGCACAACCTTTGAATGCAATATACTTCCTCTAATGCTAACTTCTCGACGTGTGAATACCAAATTTCAGGCCTTGCCGAAGCTTGGCTGAGATAATAGATTAAATGCTCTTGGAGCCAATCATTATGCTAAACCAACACTATTCCAACTATAGAATCTGATGCAGCTAGATACAATATAAATTTCTTAGTGTAATTTGGTGGTAGAAACAAAGGAGGTGATAATAATTCCTTCTTAAGTGCCTCAAATAACTGTTGTGCAGCTTTGTCCCATAGAAATGGGGTGTCTTGCTTAAGCAAGCACATGGAACCTTTAGTTAACTTGGTATAATTGACTATAAATAGTCTAATAAAGTTATCTTTTCCTTGCAGAATTCGAAGTTGTTTGATGGTTCGAGGAGGAGGTAGATTAACAATTGCCTCAAATTTTAATGGATTAACCCTGATTCCCTTGTTGAACATGATGAATCTTGGAAGTTGTCCCAATTTGACACTAAAGACGCATTTATGGGGATTTAAATGAATCTTGTAGTGTGAACTCCTTTCAAATACCAAATGTAGATTATGTGGGTTATCTTTTTTCTTTCGGGAAGGCACCGAAATATCATCTAAGTAGGGCTCGACTATATGATTAATGTCATGGAAAGTGAATTTCATTTCCCATTGAAAACTAGCTTCGATATTTTTCAGACCAAAAGGCATTTTCTTGGATGCGAAAGTACCCCAAGGACAAATGAAAGTGGTCTTATGCTAGACCTGAGGTTTAATTTGGATTTTATCATATCTTGAGAAGCCATCCATAAAAGAAAAGACTTCACTACCCGCACACACATCAATTATTTTATTAATAAAAGGTGTAGGGTAGTTTTCTTTAGGACACACCTTATTTATATCTGTAAAATCTATATAGACATGTATAGTTCCTTGTTTCATATCTACTGGGACTAGATTGGATACCCACTCCGTCAATGAAATAGGGTATATGAACCCAACTTTCAACAAATTTTCTACCTCATCTTTTACATTTGTTGATTTTCGAGGGTTTGCAAGATGTAGATTTTGCCGAACAGGTTTAACGTTGGTATATGTTTTTATCTCGAGTTTAACAATAGATGTGTCTATGCCTAGAATATTCTCATAAGACTAGGAAAAAACATTGAAGAACTTCTTAAAAAGGGTTGTATAAGTGACAATTTATTTAGGAGAAGATTTTGTTCCAATGTAAACATTTTCCATGATGCCAAGTTTAGTGGAGATGTTTATCAGTATTGTTGTAAAAATGTTCGCCATATTTCCCTTGGTGAACACTTCTTCTTTAGGTATCAATTTTATGGGTTGAACAACACCTTCACTGAGTATCACATGGAACTTTGAATTCTCGATTCTGCTTAGTTCATGAAGGAAATAGGACTTGTGATGCAACTCTTCGCAAAATTTGTCAGGTCCTATAATAGAATCCAACATGGCTTCATCTAAGGGTAAAACCATATCTAAAAAATCGTATGAGTATGTCGAGTTTACTTCCCATGCAGGCAAGTAGGATTCATTTGGATCCTTTGAGACATAAGGAGTCAAGAAGGAATCAACAAGAACATCATATATAGATTGGTAAGCCACTTATGCTACAAACAGGAGCACATTAGGTTCAACTTGTGAGGGAAGGATCCATGGGTCAGTCCTATCTGAAACTGAAGAAAATTTTCTAGATATACAAACGATATTCCCTACACTAGGTGTTCCAAGGTAGTTTATAGGAGTGGGAAAATAAAAGGTGACCATAAGAGGAGTATACATCCAAAATCCTAAAATTTCATTCATCGGGCTTGTTTGATCAATCAGTGGAACATAAGACTCTGATGTGTCTGTACGAATTCTTCGGGCATAGGATAGTTGATCAATAGTCACTATATTCCCTTAATGAGGGAAAATAAGAACCTGAAATACTGACAATGAAATTGTGCACATGGCATAGGTCCAGCTTCTTCCTAACAACAATTTATAATCCAATGGAGCATATACTACCTCAACTTATACCAAAACCATTTTCCCTACCAATTCTATGTCAAAAGGGAGGATACCATGTGGATGGAAAGACCCTCCACCTAAACCGATCAACAAGGTCATGTTGGATGGGACCAATTCAGGAGATTCCAGAGGTTTCCAACAAGATATGGCCATCACGCAAGTGGATGTGCCTTCATTTATAAGTGTTCATATAATGGTTTTCTCACCATGAACTACTTCGATTTGGAAGGTGACATGGTCAGGTAAGCTAGGTTTGACATTAGATAAGTCAAACTTGGACTTTAAACCTATAGAATCCAAACTACTAATGTCAGATCGAAGTGCATTTCATTGCGAAGGGAAAATTTGTAACACCTCCAAAGCAGACATAGCACAAGGAGTGTGGGTGTTGCAACTGCAACTTTTTTCCCAAATTTCTAAAATTTTGGCCCCCCCTTGTTGATTTTGTTGAAGGCCATTTGTTCCTACTCTGCTACGTGTGGATTGTTTGAGGCCATTTTTCTTGTTTTTCGGGATGGTGCTCGGGTCTGTGCATGTTGTGAGCTACAAGGCTCATTCGTTTGTTACAATGTTTTATCTTTGAAGTGGAAGTTGGTTGTTTAGTTGCCTCTTTTTCGAAGGATAGTTAAACGTGGTACCAATAATTAACGTCTTTCGCTAACCTGGGTTCTGTTTTGAAAAAGACCTTGCTTTGCATTTTTCGGAAGGAGTTTTGACTGTGATCGAAGGCTGCAGGGTGATTGAGTTCCACCATTGTGGCTCTAGATTAGGCTAACTGCCCATCGGACTTTTTGTATTTTAGCCGATTCCTTGTTCTTTGTTTTTCCGATGTCATTTGGTCTGTGGTTTTTCTTGACCTTTGAGCTTCCGCCGTTGTAGCTGTGTATCTCACTAGCTATCCGATTCATGTAGAGGATTCGACACCCAATGTTTATCGTGCCTTTTTTAGTCTGTGTCCCAGAAACCCTAGAGTGTAGGTTACCCATCGTTGCGGCTACGTAACCCACTAATGAGCCGACGTCAAGTGTTTCGATTCACCGATGGAGGTTTTTGTATGCCCTTTTCTTAATCGTTCCGCCATTTGTTATGAGGTCGTCTTTTTCCGTAAGAGACCTGTGTGCCTTGTTTAGGTTGAAATTTGCACATAAGAACCAAGCTTTGATTTTCTTCTTTAGTACCCATTTCTAATATCATGGTTTATGTTTATTGAAGATAGACGGATTAAAATGATGAATTCTCATTTGTTTGTAGACAGACATGGCAGTTTCTCGGATCCGGTTGAATATTATCGTGGCAAAGAAGGTGCAGTTGGAGGACAAAGCATGTTAAAGCATAAGGTGACAGGATCGTTGCTCGAAGAAGAAAATTATGAGGGTCTAAAAGGAGACTGAGGAATGGTCGAGCATACTCATTAGAAAGAAAAGGCTCATGCTTGGGCATTCCGTCAGTTACCTAGCATTTCCTGGTTTTTTATAAAATCTTTATCTTAAATGTAACGTTTGGATGAATCATGAGCATTCACAAAGTGAAAAAACAATGAGAGGGAACGGTTGGGGAGCCAAAAGGTTTCCCCCTTTGGTATAAGTATGGGGGAGTGAGACAGAAAGGGTGCTTTTTCCTGGAGAAACTTGGGAACCACTTGTTGTAAGAGGAACTACTTTGTTTTACAATAATAGATTACAAATTTTTGCCAATTGGAGAAAGTGTTGTGTGGAATGTTCAAATGTGCTAAAATGAACAATGTTGAAGGGGAACTATTTTGTTTTTATCTGTGTTTCATTAACTGTGAGAGCGTTCTAAATTTCTGAACCTATGTTCTTTTTTGAGTGTTCTCTGGTTTATTTTGTGATAATTTCCACTATGGGTAATGAATGTTTTAACAGTTGACGAGCTATCTTGTCATGTATATTTTTATTCATGTTTATGTGTTTTGATCCTGAGAAAAACTATCTATGATTTATCTTAACATATGAACTGCACTACATTACTCATGATGATAATCTCACTCCCTAGGGATAGCTTAGTTAGTATTGTTTTTTCTAGTTGTGTGTGATTTAGATGCAAGAGAGTCTAAGACGAGAGATAAGAACCTGCACATCACATTGTGACCACTCCTTGCATTCTTCATCAATCTTCATCTTAGATAGGCACTTGCATATCATACTTAAAGTCAAAATACAAAAATACATATGGTGGACCGGGCTGCAACCGGTAAAACCATTTGTTTTTGTTACTTGACCTACGGTAGCCGGGCCGCAAACCGGATGGATTCCCTACACCAAGCAGTCACGGGCTAGTTGGGAACGTTGAGTGGGGAGAATCCCTTGCTGTTGTTGCCTGCGAATTTCCAGGCCTCATCAGTTTCTGGCGCTAGAAGGAGGGCCACCAGTGCATGGCTGGCTGGGGAAATACATTTCCTCAAAATTACTCCACCAGTAATAGTTTTGAAAGTAGTTTATTCCCTGACCCAAATACTGAAGAGAATAGAGAACATTTTTTTTTTCTGTGGACAACCAAGTATTTAATGATTTGAGAAGACACACACGAGCTTATGTAAAGAGTTGGAGGATTACCCACTATCCCTGATTTACCCCGAAGAGAGTACAAGAAGAAAGATCATCCCATCTTGGAAGATTCAGTGTTGGTTGGAGATTTGGAAGAGTTAGTAGAAGTAGCATTACAGGAGGTTGTTCAGCCTTTGAATTAAGTAGGTCCAAACACACCTTACTGTTCTCCTATGCGTACTCCTGTTCCTTCACCTCCTCACTCTCCACCCAGAATCATGGCAGGTTTAAATGAAAATCAGCCACTTAACCCACCAAATCCACCACTGGCTTGGAAAGCCAGATCACCCTTGAACTTAACACCTCCGTTGCATGACTTACCTCAAGCTTTTGAAAAGATGTTGCCCAAGTTTGATCCAAATGAGAAGATATTAGTAGATGACCATTTACAAATTTTCTATTTGGAAATAGAAGGATTAAGGGCTGGGGAACATGAGGATGTAGTTTGTAGACTTTTTCCACATACCCTTAAAGGAGCAGCAACATCATGGTACTTTGGTTTGCCTGCAAACTCTATCCCAGACTGGGATAGCTTTGAAAGGATTTTCAGAAGTAAATATGCGGCCCAAAAAACTCATGCGCCTCTCATGAAAGGTCTGTGTGCCCTAAAGAAATAAAGAAAAGAGAAAGTGCATAGTTTTACCCAAATATTTGCAGCTTATCTTAAGAATTTTTCTGAAGTTGACAAACCCCCGGATGAAGTTATGATTGAGTATTATACTTCAGCTCTAGGGCCTGATCTGGCCATGTTTTCCAAAATGAAAGCCAAACCTACACTAGCAGAGACTTATGAAGAAGTGGAAAGGGTTGAGGCTGAAAAGGAAATTATCGAAGACTATCCTGAACAGTTGGGAGAGAAAAATGTTGGAAGGAAAGCTTTGTTATTTACTAAGCCTAAAGAGGAGCAATCACCAAATTTTGAAGGAATGGAAAATATGATGCAGAAGATCTCTAACAAGATAATAGACTTGGAAAAGGAAAAGGAAACCCAGAAGTTTTATAAACCTTATTACAAGAAAAGGGAAGATAACAATCAATCCCAACCCCCTCCACATGGCCCTGCATCGATGAACTTACAAAAGGGTAAGAGAAAATATCTTGTTATTTGAGATGTGTAATGTGCTACAGCAAAAAGAAAAGTTATTAAAAGCACTTAAAATGTCAAAGGAGAAAATCCCCATTGAAAATCAGCCCCATGAAGAAGAAATTGGTGAAGCGAGTGTGGGAGGTAAACCTAAATGCAAGACCCCCCCTTTTCTCCTCACTTTTGAAATTTTCAACCACAACGTGCACAATTGTCTAGTAGACTTGAGGGAATCAGTCAATGTTATGCCACTGTCAGTCTGCAAAAAGATAAATGGACAACCTAAACCATCTACCTGGAGGGTCATTCAGTTGGATAAAACGAATGTGAAGGTAATCGGGGAAATGGAGGATGTTGTCATTCACTTGTCTTCAAATGATAAGGTATGTCAATTCATTGACATTGTGCTGGCTGACATACCCGAAGCTTATGGGCTTGTCTTGAGCAGAGATTGGTCGAAAAAGATGAGTGGATATTTTTCCTCAGACTGGTCACATTTGTGGCTACCTTATAAAGGAAGCCCAAATCAAATTAAAGTTTTAAGGGAGCCACACATGAAACACAATGTTACTTAGTTTGAAGAAATAAATGAACCACTGAATTCTGTGTTGGGAAATTACTTTATTGAACTAGAACCGGGAAATTATCAAGCGAAAGAAGCCAGCGATATGTCAGTGCTAAGCCTAATCTCCTTCGGTTCTCACAGGCTGATGAAATCGATTGTAAAATAGTAGACTTAACTGTAGATGTAGGTATTGACTCACGCCAAGTAGTGGTAAGCGATTTTTGGACGCTTTTCTTTGATGGTTCTAAAACTTTGGAGGGGTCAGGAGCCGGCTATGTCCTAATTGATCCTAAAAAAAATAAACATTTTCTTTCATGTAGGTTAGAGTTTGAATGCACCAATAACACAGCTGAATATCAAGCACTAGTTGAAGGACTAAGGAAAGCAATTGAATTAAAGGTAAAAATCCTGAAAGTTTTTGGGGATTCTGAAATAATTGTAAAACAAATTCGAAATCGAATACATTGCATTTCTCCTCATTTAAAAGCTTATCAAAATGAAGTATGTGATTTTCTTAAATATTTTAATGCATTTAACATTGTATCGATTCCCAGACTTAAGAATGCGACAGCTGATTTGTTGGCCACCTCAGCTGTGAGGCTTGTGCCCTCTAATAATCGATGCTTTGTTGAATTGCTTTTCAGGCCTTCAGTTCTAGATATGATTACCAATCTATGAGTTTTTGATGATGATCAACAAATTATAGAATGCTTGAAAAATGACGAGACCTTCAAAGGGGCGATTATTGATGATGAAGAACATCAAGCTGAGCTAAAATTCGATAATTTTATTCCTAAAGGAGTCAGGACTTTACAGCGACTGTTTGATTTAAACGAGAAATTTAGAAGGCCAGTGAATGTGAAGACTCATAGCTTGTCTCTATAGTTCAATTCGATTAATTTGGGGACTGAAATTGAGGCTAAATACGTGAATTTGGGAAAGTGTTGCTCCCCAGGTGAAAGGAATAAGTTCATCAGTTTGTTCAAACAATACGAATATGTTTTTCCCTGGACATATGAAGCTCTGAAGACATATGACATCAATATTATTCAACATGTTATCCCCATCAGATCTGGAATCAAACCTTATTAGTAGCCTTTAAGGAAAATGCATCCAAAATTAGAACCTTTGATTCAGAATGAAGTAAAGAAGCTGTTGGACGCTAGAATTATCTTCAAGGTGAGACACTCAGAATGGGTTTCAAATTTGGTACCGGTAAGGAATAAATCCAGAGAAATTAGACTATGTGTGGATTTCATAAACTTAAATTGTGCTTGGGATAAAGACAATTATCCTATCCCATCCACGGAACAAATATTACAAATGGTTTTGGGTTCTGAACTATTCTCTTTATTAGATGGATTCTCAAGCTACAATCAAGTATTAGTAGCTGAAGAAGACAGACTTAAAATTACATTCAGAACCAGATGGGGAACTTTTGCTTACAGAAGGATGCCCTTTGGACTCATAAATGCTGGAGATACTTTCTAGAGGGCTATGGACATAGATTTCTGTGGTCTGATTGGCCGCAGTGCTATAGTATACCTCGATGACATCACAATATTCTCAAAGAAAAGAGAGGAACACGTGTTTCATCTAAAACAGATTTTTGAACGTTGCCGAAAATATGGTATCTCACTAAACCCCAAGAAGTGTGTGTTTTCCGTTACCAAAGGTAAGTTGTTGGGTCATGTGGTTTCTAAGAAGGGGATCTCCATATACCCAGAGAGGATCAAAGCAATCGAACAGATTCCCTTACCCCATAACAAAAAGGGCATGCAATCATTTATGGGGACAATAAATTTTGTATGAAGTTTAGTGCCAGGTTTCGCTCAAATTGTTAAACCTTTGCAACAAATGGTAAAACAAAGTGTATAATTCAAGTGGACTGATATAGAGAAGAATGCATTTAGTAAAATAAAGACAGTGGTTTCACACGCACCTTCCCTCAAGAGTCTGGATTTTGAGAAAGATTTTATTTTGTACACTTTCGCATCTGACGATTCACTAGCAGCGGTGCTTACCCAGAAGGAAGATGAGGGAGATGAGTTCCCCATATCATTTATGAGCACTAGTCTGCAATGGGCCAAATTGAATTACTTAGCTGTGGATAAACAGTGTTATGCCGTGTTCAAGGTGGTAGAATAATTCAGACCATACATACTTAAGAACCGGACAAAGGTAATAGTTCCACACCCAGCGGTGAGGTCTCTTTTCATACAGAAGGAGTTAGGAGAAAGAAGAGGCAACTGGGTAACAGCTCTACAGGAGTATGACCTCGAATTCAAGCCAAATTCCATAGTTAAAGGGTAGGGATTATGCAAACTAATGATTGCAAGTAAAGACAATGAAGAAAATGACCGGGAAGATGAAGCTGAATTACATGTGATGGATGTATGTCCTCTTTTCACAGCTCCAGACTCCTGGTATCGAGACCTTGTGCATTACCTTCAAGCGGGATTGTTGCCAGAACATTGGAATTCTAAGCAAAGAAGAGCACTGCGTCTTAAATCAGCCTCATATCAGATTGTTGAAGGAATATTGTTCAGAAAAAAATATGATGGAGTTCTTCTTAGATGCTTAGAGAAAGAAGATGTGAAGAAGGTCATGATAGATTTGCATGATGGGCCAGTTGGAGGACATTTCTACGGAGATACTACAGCCCATAAAATTCTCAGAGCTGGATACTATTGGCCCACACTGTTCAAAGATGCACATGCCCATGTCATAAAGTGCGACATTTGTCAAAGGTGTGGTGGAAGACAAGTTAAAGCAATAGGACCATTAAAGCCTGTGATGATAATAGAACCTTTTGAGCAGTGGGTGATGGATATCATTGGAGAGATAAAGCCAAATTCTTTCCTGCAACACAAGTATATTCTGACGGCAACCGATTACTTCACTTGTTGGGTTGAAGCCATTCTGTTGCGTAAAGTGAATGAAGATGCAGTCATGGATTTCTTGCAAGATCATATTATGACCATGTTTGGAGTTCCAATTTCTCTAGTTTTCGATAACCCTACTTATTTTTCCTCTATTAGATTAACTGCATTTGCTCATGAAAAGGGAATTAAGTTGCATTACTCTGCAAATTATTATCCGCAAGGAAATGGTTTGGCGGAATCTTCGAACAAGAATCTGATTAGAATCTTAAAAAAG
Source organism: Pseudotsuga menziesii (assembly GCA_001517045.1). NCBI lineage: Eukaryota > Viridiplantae > Streptophyta > Pinopsida > Pinales > Pinaceae > Pseudotsuga > Pseudotsuga menziesii. The sequence continues at coordinate 88,425 of LPNX011209953.1, read as the reverse complement.
ACTGTGATAGAAAACCAGAGAAGTTGGCATTCAACATTACCAAATTCTCTTTGGGCTAATAGGGTCATCCCCAAGACTTCGTTAGGTGTGTCCCCATATACCCTTGTTTATGGAAAAGAGGCCATTCTACCCCCCAATATCATGCTACCCTCTTCCATAATCGCTCAAGAATCCAGAGGATCAGATAATGAAGTCTTGCAGATGAGGATACATAATCTTTTGAAGGTAGAGGAATCTAGATCCAAGGCTAGAGATCGTTTTAAACAACAACATGAGGTAGTAAAGAGGTGGTTTGATAAGCACAAAGCTGGGACAAAAGAATTTGAGGTGGGAGATTTGGTTCTCAAGTGGGACCACCCTCATGATGAGAAAGGAAAACACATGAAATTTCAATAGTTATGGGTAGGCCCTTTCCAGATTGCAGCAAAGCTTGGTCCCTCAACCTATAAGTTGCAGGATTTACAGGGATGGGAAGAGAACTTACCAGTGCATGGTTTAGTTATTAAGCCTTATTTTTCTTGATTTTGTTTTATTTGGTTCCGTTTTGTATATAAATAATTAACTTGTTTTGCCACTTTGATTTGTTCTTGTCCTGTTTGTTTAGTGTGGTTTTCTCCTGATTCCAATAAAGGAAGCAAACTTTTGGTTGCATGGAGAGCATCAGAACCCTTGATAAACTTAGATTCTTTGGGCCTTAGACTGTTTGAATCTATTGGAATTTCTTCTATTAAGTATTTTTCCTAAAATTTCTATGAACACATTGAGGTCGAGCGTAATCCCTAAAATAACTCAGAATCAAGAGGTCTGGAATACTATTTCGAGGCTCCATCCACTTCACATCTAAAACGTCCTAGGGGGTGACAACAAAAGATCCATGGAAAGGAGAGCAAGGTAAACAATATATTATATCTAAATGATCCCATGCCAGGAATTGAAAGCTAAATAGCTAATAAGAGTCAGAACTCCTAAGAAAGCAAATATTCATCAAAACAAAGTACTGAATTATATGAGTACAGTCTTCCAAGAGCTCTTCTCCATCCGTGAGATGAAAAGTAAATACGTCTCTCACAAAAAAGGACACTATGGATAGAAGAGCCTAAATAAAATTCAGAAAGAAAGGCATATGGAGGACTCCAAAGAAAAAAAATTTCAAAAGGCACAAAAGTGTAATTGGCATGGGAATGGGGAACAAACGAACATTTCTGTTCACCATGCGTTCCAATCCTGTGGCATCTAAGCTGGAAGATACCCAAAGATAAAGTTAAAATGAGATCCGCCTACTTAAGCCTCGAAAGAATTATCATGACCTTGATATTTTGGTTTCCATTCCCAAAAATTGGACTATCATCAATGATTATGGGTTCATATATGTGACATTATGGGAATCTAGACATCTAGAAGAATTCAGCATGTCGGTTTCACTGCTAAATAGTCTATCACTCAAGGGGGAGTTTATTCAGAGATCTGGATTCACCAATGAGTCGCCAATTGTTGTAGCTACAACTTTTTTCCCAAATTTCTAAAATTTTGGCCCCCCTTTGTTGATTTTGTTGAAGGCCGTTTGTTCCTACTCTGCTACGTATGGATTGTTTGAGGCCAGTTTTCTTGTTTTTCGGGATGGCGCTCGGGTCTGTGCATGTTGTGAGATACAAGGCGCAGCGATTTGTTATGATGTTTTATATTTGAAGTTGAAGTTGGTTGTTCAGTTGCCTCTTTTTCGAAGGATAGTTAAACATGGTGCCAATAATTGACGTCTTTCACTAACCCGGGTTCTATTTTGAAAAAGACCTTGCTTGCGTTTTTCAGAAGGAGTTTTGACTGTGATTGGAGGCCGTAGGGTGATTGAGTTCCACCATTGCGGCTTTAGATCAGGCTAACTGCCCATTGGAATTTTTGTCTTTTAGCTGATGCCTTGTTCTTTGTTTTTTCGATGTCATTTGGTCTATGGTTTTTCTTGACCTTTGAGCTTCTGCCATTGTGGCTGTGTAGCTCACTAGCTATCCGATGCCTGTAGAGGATCTGACACCCGATGTTTATTGCACCTTTTTTAGTCTATGTGCCGAAAAACCTAGAGTGTAGGTTACCCACTGTTGCAGCTGCATAACCCACTAATGAGCCGACGTCAAGTGTTCTGATTTGCCGATGGAGGTTTTTATATGCCCTTTTCTTAATTGTTCCACCATTTGTTATGAGGTCGTCTTTTTTTGTAAGAGACCTGTGTGCCTTGTTTAGGTTGAAATTTACACATAAGAACCAAGCTCTGATTTTCTTCTTTAGTACCCATTTTTAATATCATGGTTTATGTTTATTGAAGATAGACGAATTAAAATGATGAATTCTCATTTGTTTGCAAATAGACATGGTAGTTTCTCGGATCCCGTTGAAGATTATTGCGGCAAAGAAGGTGCAGTTGGAGGACAAAGCATGTTAAAGCATACGGCGGCAGAATCGTTGCTCGAAGAAGAAAATTATGAGGGTCTAAAAGGAGACTAAGGAATGGTCGAGCATACTCACTAGAAAGCAAAGGCTCATGCTTGGGCATTCCGTCAGTTACCTAGCGTTTCCTGGTTTTTTATAAAATCTTTATCTTGAATGTAACATTTGGATGAATCATGAGCATTCACAAAGTGACAAAACAGTGAGAGGGAATGGTTGGGGAGCTGAAAGGTTTCCCCCTTTGGTATAAGTATGGGGGAGTGAGACAAAAAGGGGGCTTTTTCCTGGAGAAACTTGGGAACCACTTGTTGTAAGAGGAACTACTTCGTTTTACAATAATAGATTACAAATTTTTTCCAATTGGAGAAGTGTTGTGTGGAATGTTCAAATGTGCTAAAATGAACAATGTTGAAGGGGAACTATTTTGTTTTCAACTATGTTTCATTAACTATGAGAGCGTTCTAACTTTCTGAACCTATATTCTTTTTTGAGTGTTCTCTGGTTTATTCTGTGATAATTTCCACTATGGGTAATGAATGTTTTAACAGTTGACGAGCTATCTTGTCATGTATATTTTTATTCATGTTTATGTTTTTCGATCCTAAGAACAACTATCTGTGATTTATCTTAACATATGAACTGTAATACATTACTCATGAATTGATAATATCACTCCCTAGGGATAGCTTAGTTAGTATTGTTTTTTCTAGTCGTGTGTGATTTAGATGCAAGAGAGTCTAAGATGAGAGGTAAGAACTTGCGCATCACATTGTGACCACTCCTTGCATTCTTCATCAATCTGCATCTTAGATAGGCACTTGCATATGATACTTAAAGTTAAAATACAAAAATACATACAATGGACCGGGCCGCAACCGGTAAAACCCTTTGTTTTTGTTACTTGACCTACGGTAGCCGGACCGCAAACCGGATGGATTCCCTACACCAAACAGTCATGGGCTAGTTGGGAATGTTGACTGGAGAGAATCCCTTGCTGTTGCTACCTGCTAATTTCCAGGCGTCAACAGTGGGATAGGTCTTCCATAATCAAGTAGTTGGGAGAATCCCTCCTGTTACTATTGTGTGATTCCCTCTTGAATACTCCTTTCAGTATCTTAGGCATAGGGTCACCCGACTTCTTGTTGGAGACATTTACCACCATACACACTCATTTTGGTCAATTTGGCCTAGTTAAACCACTATCCTAAGTATTATTGACCTAATTGACATCAGTGGAGCATTAAATGACATCAGCTAGATCGAACCCACGCCTACCTTCAGTCAAGGAGGCTAACTTATCCTTCTCCTACAATCGAGGAGGCTAACTGGAGCACTCCAGGGGTGATATGAGTGTCATTAATGCACTTGATTGCTAATTGATGGTTACAATCAGTTAAACAGAGTAGTGAAGGTGCCTCTCCTCATTAAATTGATTATTTAATGAACTGGAGTCAACAGGGGCGCCTCCAACCACTTCTGATGTTCAGTTACACTTCAGTTAACCTCATTGGGGTTCATTGGAGTCATTGAAGCACTACCACTTTATGGATGGCTTGCTATGACATGCGTTTGATCTCTTTCAGTTAAGCCTCAGTCATTTATTGCACTTTGACTTTAGTTAGGGCTTAGTTAAGTCAATTAGGGTTTTGATCAGTGGTTAACTTGAGTGTTGACTGTGGCTTACATTTAGTTAAGCTAGACTCACTCATTCAATTCAAATGACCTCCTTGAGGATTCGAATTGCTAGTCATTCATGCTTGTAACATGACATTGTAATGTAATTACTCATTCTTTGTGTGAATATACAGAGCGACTACTCATTCCATAGCCCGATTACACCATTTTCATGAGTTATTTGTTATTAATATTTGATGAGACTTGTGTTTAGTCCCTAGATCACTGTGCAAGTTTAATATGGTGTCAGAGATCACGGCGGGATGAAGCTCGTATCTCTCAAAAACAAGGTTTTTGACAGATCTTGCATGAAAATTGAGCAATAGCTCAAAAATCCAGCATTGCACCAGAAGCCAAGGCTTACCACTTAATACCCAAAGTAAAGAACATGTTGATCAAGCTTGCTTGATTGACTATGCTGGGTGTGATAAAAGCCTAAAATGTGCATGTTGTCCGACCTTACATTGCCCTTTCTGTTGTGATTTTCAGGTTTTCTACAGGTGAAGTATTCGCTCCAGTAGATCCAGATGGCCTCCTCAGTAGATCTTTTGACTCCATTCAATTTCCACTCATGGAAAGGAGACATGGAGATTTAGCTATGCTCTAGAGGACTCTATAGAGTCACCATGGACACTGAACCTAAGCTCGGTTCTACTATAGACAAATCAAGATTCTTGAACAAGAAGGATGAAGCATTCGGATTCGTCTGCCTCTCTATTTCCTGGGATCTTCTTTTCCATCTTTCGGGACTGAAGACTCCAAAGGAAATTTGGGAAAAATTGGAAACCCTATATGGAAAGAAGGATGATTTCAGATTTTACCAGCTCTAAAATGAATTGATGTCTCTCCAGCCTTCCAATTTTGAGACATTGAATGACTTTTTCCCAAATTTCAAGCACACTGTATTACTCTTGAAGAAATGCAAAGTGGAGAAGGTGGATAATTAGCTCATCCTTGCCATACTCTCCAAACTTGGAGCTGATTATTTAGTTTTTGTCTCTACATTCCATGCGGGGAATATCACAACCCCTGGATGGAAGATGCCTACACTCAATGCCTTCATTGAGTCCCTAACAAGTGAACATGATAAGCTTGTCCAGATGGGGATCATCAGATCCTCTCGTGATCAAGCCCTCCATGTCTCAGGGCCCAAAGATCTGAAGGGTAAAGGAAAGTAGCATAAGAACCCAAAAACTAAATTCAAAGCACCTAATCCTAGAGTTGAAAACCAGCAGCATGATGAGTCTTCCAGCTCAAGGAAGAACAAAGGAAAAGGGCACCATGGAAAGGAAAAAGTCAAGTGTTCATACTGTGGGAAGGACTTCCACCCTGAAAATGCCTGCATGAAGAATAATCTTGATGAAGCTACCTCTCTCCTTGAGAGAAATCACATCAATCTTTTAGAAATATTTCAGAGGAGAGATCAAAAAGATCGGGAACCACAACATGAAAAAGGTCATGCACTCATGGCAAGCACTTCGAAGTCCAAAGCACTCTTGATTGATTATGGAGCTTCAAACCACATGATGGTTGAAAGAGACTCCTTTTCATCCTTGGATATCGGAAAATCCATCCACATCCACATGGGAGATGACTCCACCATCATTTCAGAAGGACAAGGTACGCTTGATCTTGAGAATGGATAATTTTCAAATGTTTTGTATGTACCGTCTCTGGCATCAAATATCCTTAGTGTCTATCAGATGACACATACATGAGTGCCTAAGAGAGTTTCTTTCATCCCAAATGATGTTGAGATAATGGAGCTTGCATCCGGGAAACTCATTGCTAAAGGCCTTGCAAACCGTCATGCAAAAGCCTATGAGTTCTCTCACTTTGTTGCAGATGCAAAGCCCACCGCTCTGCTAACTCATGGAAATGAAGTTAGTAGGCTATGGAATGAAAGGTTTGGCCATATAAATTTCAAATATTTGCAACAATTACAGAAAAAATCTATGGTTGAAGGCCTCCCAGTCATCAAGGAAACCACTGGAAATTGCAAGGGTTGTGTGATTGGAAAACACCTTGAGCACAAGTTCGATCGGGGGAAGGCAAACCAAGCTACATGCATATTGGGGCTGATACATTTTGATATCAGTGGTATAATGCATGTCACATCCATGAATGGATCAAGGTATCTTCTGACTTTTATTGATGATTTTTCAAGGTACACATGGGTCTTCTTTCTCAAAAAGAAGTCTGAAGTATGTGAAAAATTTTCTGAACTTAAGGCCTTGATCAAGAATGCCGCTAGGATTAAGATCAAGATATTGAGATCTGATAATGGCAGGGATTATTTCAGTAATGATTTGCTACACATATTCTCCCAAAGTGGTATTCAGGTCCAACATTCAATTCCCTACACTCCCCAGTAGAACGGAGTAGCGAAAAGGAAGAATCAGTATCTCAAGGAGATGACCACCTGTATGTTGGAATCAAAGAAGTTGGCTGAAAATTTGTGGTATTAAGCCATGCATGCTGTAACATACATTTGGCATTAGAGAGAATTTGAGGTCAAAAATGGGCCTCCTAAGAGATGTACTACAAAGATATAAGATATATTAAAATATTATGAGTTAGGGGTTTTATGGGGTAGGTATACATGACAACTCACCTCCTACACTACTTTTTATGCACAATATAAATAACCATGGTTGAGTTACTTTTCTAAATTGACTATAAATAAAATTAATAAAATAACTCTACAATGGTGTGACTAAGATTCATTGTAAATTCCCAAAAATTTATTGTCCTTTAGCATTTTTTTGTCTTGAACTTTTAAATAAAATTAAACAAAAATGAATTTAATTTATATGCATAACTAACATTTTTTTTCATATAAATATCATTCATGAATTTAATTTATTTTAAAAGTACAAGATTTTATATATATATATATAATAGTTTGACATTATGATATTAAATACAATTGAGTGAATATATAAGTTAAAATTAAAAAGACATGAAAATGACAATATATTATTTTATAAAAAAATGTGAAAAGACATTTTTATGAATTATGAGTACTTTACTTGAAAATGACAATAATATTATTTTATGAGAAAGTGAATTGTGAGTACTTTACTTGAAAATAACAATAATATTATTTTATGAGAAAGTGTAAAATGACTTTTATTATGAGTACTTCACTTTATGACTTAAAAGTATTTGTACCACTACCTTGGTTAACTATGGGTTTTCATCCACCATAGAAAATGTGACAAATAAGCATTATTAACTCATGCACTGCCACCTCAACCATGGGGGATGATGTCATCTACTAGAATGTAATTGGTTGATTTTTATAGTACATTTTGGTCCTTTTGAGGCCCATTTTTGACCTCAAATTCTCTCTAATGGAACAGGGTTCCACACTCATCTATGAAAGGGAAAACCCGTTTCAAAGCATAGTTCGGACACAAGCCGTATGTGTCGAACCTGCGGGTGTTTGGGTACACTGCATGGGCCCAGATTCCACTTGATAAAAGAAGGGCTTTGCAACCGCAAAGAATAGAATGTATATTTATTGGGTATCCCGATGAATCAAAATTTTTCAAGCTGCTGTATATCAAAACAAAACGGATCATCATTGAGAGAAGTGTCAAGTTCGATGAGCCTCTTCAGGAGGTGGAACTAGTGAAGAAGAAAACTGCTGATTTTCCTTCCTATTCTACTGAATATTTGGATGATGAAATTGGGGGTGATGACCATGATTTGGATCCTATAATTTGTTATATCAATGTGCAGAAAAAATCAGAACCTGAAGTACAAAATCATCTTCCCACATGGGATCGACAGACACTCTCCTCCGCAGGAGATAACATTGGAAATCCGGATGATCCAAGGAGAACCCGGTCTGATTTCAAAAGAGCAGGTATTGCGCTCTCTTGTCCTGATAATTCGCTGTCTGAAAATTTCTATTTGATGATTAGTTCAGACCCAAAATCCTACTACCATGCTCGGAAGGATCCGAGATGGCAAGTTTCCATGGATGAAGAGATGAATTCTCTTCAGAAAAACACTACTTGGGATCTAGTTTCTCTTCCTTCGGGAAGGAAATTGGTTCAATGAAAATGGGTGTTTCGGACCAAGGTTGATGCTGATGGAAGCACCTAAAAATATAAGTCAATTCTGGCAGCAAAAGGTTTCTCTCAGTTCCAAGGTGTGGACTACCATGAGATCTTTGCACCGGTTGCAAAAATGGACTCCATCCGCCTAGTTTTGGAAATTTCGGCATCTAAGCACTGGGAAGTGCATCATATGGATGTTAAGTCAGCCTTTATGCATGGAAATATTCATGAGGAGATATACATGAAGCATCCTAAGGGATACATACTGATCCATCTTTGGTTTTCAAGCTAAAGAAGTCACTATACGGGTTAAAACAGGCCCCAAGAGAGTGGTATTCCAAGATGGATGCCTTCCTTTTCTCGCAAAACTTCCAAAGGTGTAGATCAGATCCAAATGTGTATTTACAGAAGTATGATGGTAATTTAATTATTATTGTTTTATATTTTTATGACTTATTTATCACAGGTAGCATAGTTGCTTCCATTTCAGCCATCAAAACTGCTCATCACAATGCCTTTGAAATGAGTGATTTGGGGCTCCTAAAACAATTTTTGGGGATCGAAATTGAGCAAAATTATGATGGGATAATGATCACTCAGTACAAATACATTTCATACCTGTTATTCAAGTTTAACATGGCTGAATGTAGGCCTGCACCATTCCCTTTCCTTTCAGGGATCATCCTTGAAGAAGGAAAAAGCACACCTCCCATGGACTGCACTATCTATCGACAGCTGATTGGTAGCTTGTTGTACTTGACACATTCTCAGCTTGATATTTATTATGCCATGAATGTTGTATCAAGATATCTGTAGCAGCCTCATTATATTCATTGGAAGAAAGCCAAGAGGATCCTCCAGTATATTTAGGGAACCAGGACCTACGAAATTCACTATGTTGCAGACTTTGAGCTAGAGCTGGTTGGATACACAGATTCCAATTGGGTGGGTGATTATATTGATTAGAAGTCTACTTTTGGATATGTGTTCATGTTTGGTGGTGGCCCCATTTGCTGGTCTAGCAAAAATTAGGCTTCCATAGCACTATCTTCAGCAGAGGCCAAGTATCGAGGAGCGGTGAATGCTTGCATCCAAGCAGTTTGGTTGCAAGGCATTCTTTCAGAGTTTGATCTTGGTAGTACTTTATCCTCTGTCCTATTTTGTGACAATAAAAGTGCTATTGAGATATCCATAGATCTAGTTACTAGGAAGAGGACCAAGCATGTAGAGATCCACATGCACTATATCAGGGAGTTAGTGCATGACAGGACCATCATTATGCAATACTGCCCGATTGATGAGCAGATTGCAGACATCTTCACCAAGAGCTTTTCAGAAAAGAAGTTCACTTACCTCCGTTCACTGTTGGGGGTGATTTCATTAGGGTGATTCATACTACTTTCATTGTTCATCTTGAGGGCGGGTTTTCCCTCTTTTCCTCACTTAGTTTGTTTTTGAGCATTGTTTCAGTTTTAGCATTGTACAAGGTGACCTATGGCCTTAGTTTCCAGGACCCTAGCAATTTTATGCATTTTATGTTTTCTACTCCTCCTGAGTATAGCTTAAGGCGGGGTGTTGGAGACATTTACCACCATACACACTCATTTTGGTCAATTTGGCCTAGTTAAACCACTATACTAATTATTTTTTACCTAATTGACATCAATGGAGCATTAAATGACATCAGCTAGATCACACCCACACCTACCTTCAGTCAAGGAGGATAACTTAGCCTTCTCCTACATTCGGGGAGGGTAACTGGAGCACTCTGGGGGTGGTCTGAGTGTCATTAATGCACTTTATTGCTAACTGATGGTTACAATTAGTTAAACAGAGTAGTGAAGGTGCCTCTCCTCATTAAATTGATTATTTAATGAATTGGAGTCAACAAGGGCACCTCCAACCACTTCTGATGTTTAGTTACACTTAAGTTAACCTCATTGGGGTTCAGTGGAGTCATTGAAGCGCTACCACTTGATGGTTGGCTTGCTGTGACATGTGTCTAATCTCTTTCAGTTAAGACTCGGTCATTTATTGCACTCCAACTTTAGTTAGGGCTCAGTTGAGTCAATTAGGGTTTTGATCAGTGGTTAACTTGAGTGTTTATTGTGGCTTACATTTAGTTAAGCTAGACTCACTCATTCAATTTGAATGACCTCCTCGAGGATTCGAATTGCTAGTCATTCATGCTTGCACCATGACATTGTAATGTAATTACTCATTCTTTGTGTGAATATACAGAGCGGCTACTTATTTCGTAGCCTGATTACACCATTTTCATGAGTTATTTGTTATTAATCTTTGATGAGACTTGTGTTTAGTCCCTAGATCATTGTGCAAGTTTAATACTTCTCAATGGAGGGGTTGGATTTTCGACAGGTTTTTTTTCCTTTTGGGATGATTCAGACTCATAATTATTTTCTTTGGTTTGTATTAAGGTATGAGATGAGACCATATTAATGTAGGACTGATCAACCGAATAAGCAATCAGGGTGTCCCCAATAGACTTAGGATCACTCGAAGTTTCATTTTGTCCTTGTGGGAACGAATGCTTAAGGAAGATAGGTTGTTGCTTTAACAACTTCTGAGCCTGCTCAATGAGGGGGAATTAATAGTTTAAGTGATATTCCTGGAAAATATTGCAAGTAAATTTCACTTTCATCTTCTATTCCCCCCACCTCAATATTATTCGTGGGTTTAGGTTTGTTTTGATTTCTCTCTCCCTTATTTCCGTTGTTTTTCTTCCCACTAGGATGATGAGTGTCAGTTTGAATGGATTGTGTGTTGTAAAAATTTGCATTCTAAGAGGAGGGTGTGGAAGAATTATCTTCCTCTATTGCATACAACTTCACTGATAGATCATGTATTTGTTTCTCCAGGGATTCCACAGTAGGTGATTCAAATGAACCCACAATTTCATCGACATGTGGTCCAGGATTAAGTTTTGTAAATTCTATATTAGACCTTGGCATGTCAGGTATAATTTCATAAAGGATCCCACACAGAGCATAAATCAGATCGAATTGATGTGCCCTTAGAATGGCTTCGTCTTCCATTTTCACTCCCAAAGTCGAAATGTCTTTTGAAATATATGACAATAGGGATTTCAAAAAACATTCCAATACGAAATCAGGGGGAATATTGGATTTAATTAGCCTCTTCCATCTTCTCCATTCCTAAATATGATAAAAAATGTGTGTAGCCTTATTTTTCCTAAAAGTTGACAAAAGGTCTATACCAGCATCATATTGAACATGAAGATGGAAGTGGTTAAGGAAACTCATAGTTAAAGCAAGGAAACTATCGTAAGCGACAGATGGAAGTTTAATGTACCACTTGGCCGCTATGCTATTTAGATTTCTCTAAAAAATCCTTAGGTGAATTGAATCATCGTTTGATGAATTTGAGGAGCACCATAAATGAAATGTAGTGACATGGTCACCAGGATCCTCTCTAGTTTTTCCTTCAAACTTGAGAATGTTTGAAGGTAATTTAATAGGAACTGGTGGCCAAGTCGGGTAATGGAGCATGGGGTCATTCATCAATTTTGAAACATATGGAAAGTTTAATGTTTCCAGGAAAGGGAGTCGAGGCCTAGCTAGATATTGATATTGAGTAGTTTGGTGTGAAGAAGTTCCTGCACTTAAGTTCCTATAATATTGGTTGGGGTTTCCACCAACAACTAGTTGTGAAGTGACAATTTTTTGGAATGGGTTCCACCCAAAATCCAAGGGATTACTGACATGAGGTGCACTATACTAGGTTTGGTTATTTCTGAATGATATGAGTGTCATATACATGGGAACAATGGTTTTTAGCATATAATAGTGAAAAACAAGAGCTTCCGACTGGTGCAGTCGAAAATTGGCCTATAGTTTGAAAGTTGAATCTCGAAAAGAGATTATGACTTCCAAAATATACACCTGAATAAGTAGGTACAAGTCGTACAAATGGATAGGATGGAGCGATATTCCCTCCATACCAAGGATACCCTTGAACAAAAGAAGTAGACCAACTAGGGTTATTATGAAAGTTTTGAAATAAAGGAGATGACGTGAAAGGTTTATTGGGTATGCTAGTGACCATTAAAATAGATGATCCAGTAGTAGGATTCACGTATACTGGGGTGCTAATGACCCTAGGACTCGATGAAAAAGGGGTTGAAGAAGTAAATGTAATGACACTACTGGTGGAACATGTGTTTCAGATATCTGTGTACTAACATGTGGAGGATATACTCCACTGGATAACATAGTTGAGTGTTAGAGAAGCATACCACCTAATACCATGGTCATATACACCCATGACACATTTTCAATTTTTTTTTACTTATGTCATATGGTCCAAACCTTGGTTATGTTGGTAAAGCAAGGTATTTTGGTGTTTTGGACTCATGAATGCACCCAGATGCCCATATTTGATCATTTTGGAGAAATATGCACTCTCATTTACGAGTGTTTAGTTTTTGGTGTGCTCTCACTCCTTAAAATAGGAAAGTTGGTTGTCCAGAGGCGTCCATGCATTGTTTTTGGGTGTTTTTGGTTCTTTTGGGCCATTTATTGCTGTCTAGAGTCACTCCCACTCACCCATGTAATCCATAACGCCTACACTACTCTCATTTATGTCCTAGTATGATCCATCCACATTCACATGGCCATTCGTGACCGTTTGGAGTGGTTTGGGAGCTCATTGGTCCACCTAGGGGGGGTTTGAGGTCCAATCTAAGCATGCCACATGTATGCATCCAATTTCATCCAAATGATAATGATTTTATCCTATTGTATAATAATGATGTTCTAGAGATATTTACATAGACATTCATAATAAAATCAGTGTTAATTTTACTATTTTCATTGTTTTTTCTGCATAATTTGTGAATATATTGAGTTGGGAGGATTCCCTTAGCTCCTAGGTCTTCCCGTGAATCATATTTTCACTTGGTATCACAACTATTTGGAGATATAAATCAAATTCAAATATTTTGAGTTTCTATCTAGGATATTTTCCAGAAAAAAAAAATTGGATGTTTGCATTGTAGGTAGTTCCAGTGTCTTTGTCACTCAGTGGGTTAGCAGAAATGGAGAAAAAACATGTCTTTCTTACCCCATTCAATTATTTTGAATGGAATTCTAAAATGGTGATCCATATGAGGTTGAAAGGCCTCTACAAAGTCACTATGGTGACTAAGAACAAGCCCAATTTTGCTGTGGAAAAATCAAAGTACTTCAACAGGATGGATTAGGCATTTAGGATGCTATGTCTCAGTATTTTTAGGGATATTCTCTTCCATTGTTGTAAAGGAAAGTTCGTTATGGCTAGGGTTTAACAGGTCATCAACAAAATGGGGTTGAAAGAGAGATGCATATACTTCTACAAGTAAATATAAAAAAGGTGATAGATTGGAGTGGTTCATACCTTAGCGAAACGAAGCTTGATCCAAGCAGCCCTTCAATCCTCATCTTGCTCTTGTTTCTCCAAGAGACCTGGAAAATGAATTATACCCTCCTCAAACCAATATGACCATATGAAAGGAGATTATATTCAATGAAACATGAAATAATAATTTGGTAAATAACATCATATAAGCATAATCAGAGATTCAATATGCAAGGCACATTAATTGGGAGAGGAAGAGCATCACATCTTTATTATTCATGAAAAGAAATACAAATATACCTTCTCTTTAAGTTGGGAACCTCATGAAACCTTGATCTGGTTCTGCTGCTTCTCTTCTCCAAGGAATTCAACCTCCAAGCTCTGCAACACAAGGAGAAGTCTTCTAGGGAAAAGGTGGGGGGAATGAGAGTCCCAATTCCTCCATCATAACAATGCAAAGGTTCAAGTCCCCTCTCATGGAACTTATCCCTCTCTTATATAGTGTTCTGAAGAGTTAAGTGTGAGGATAGGATAAATTACAATCAAAGGAGTCAGTTTCTTAACCAGCCAAACTACCCAAATTTTGAGAAACATATTGTTTTTATATCTACAGGAAAAAAACGCGAGTTTCAATGACAACGGTCATGTACATATGTGGGTTTAAATGTCAATAGCTGCATATGGAAAATGATACGTGAGTTGTAGTGAAAATAGTCGCGTACATACGTGATTTTCAATGTCAATAGTTGCATATGCAAAAAGACACAAGAGTATCATATAGAACAAGTCACGTACAAAACATGGGTTTCCTTAAGGAAAATCGCGTATACATAAAAAATATCATTTATAGGGTACTTTTGCACATTTTCAGAATTTTTTTTCTTCTAAACAGTTTTATCTGACTTAGATACCTTTCCAACGGTGCAAAGAAGAGGTAAAAAAGAGCTATATAACTCCAGATATGTGTCCTCCAATATAGTTTTTTTACTCCTAGGAATGTGACAGAGGCCAGATCTTTCATGGGCTTGGATGGATACTACATGAGGTTTATTCATGGATTCTCCAGGATTGCGCATCTAATCACCTCACTTCAGAGGAAAGGGATCAAATTCGTATGGATCGATAAGTGTGAAGAGAGCTTCCGTAAATTTCACTATCTCATCACCACAATCTCTAGACTAAATTACAGATCCTTCCAAGGATTTTATTGTGTGCACAGATGCATGTAAAGAAAACTTGGGAGGAGTGCTTATGCAGGAATACCACGTGGTGTGTTATGAAATTCAATGACTTTCATGAAGTGTCAACATGCGATGGAATCATGGGAAAGTGGTCACAGATAGAGATGTGTCATTTTGGGCTATAACAGATGTCCCCTAATGTATGATGTTAGAAGGGAATATGATAGCCACAATATATTATAAAGGAAACAACTGAGTATGGAGAGAGTAGAGAATCCAATATCAAAAGGCTCGAACAAAGGTACCTGAAAGAGAGATAAATGTTAGACAAAACTGTTCTCTGGGACATACAAGTCCATATACAAATGATCACCATAAATATACAGGTGGATCCAACATATGTAAAAGTGGTGTAACTATCATGGTCGGTCAATATAAAAAAAGGAACCATATCAAATCTAAAGGAGTCATGGCCACAAATGAACAAGGTGGATCCATGCTCAACAATCAATAATAGCCACACAAATACAAGGTGGATATATGTCTCAGCAAAATGTCATATAAAGTGTGAAAATAACTTGTGCAGCTTGAGCAATAGAGAAAAATGACGATGCTACTGTCGGCCCAAGGTCTTCAATCCAAACTGCCCAAAAATTTATGAATCCTAACCATGTGAATAAAGGAGCTGAAGTCGAGCATGGAGGAAACCGTTTGATTATCGTTCAGTGATGAGAACCTTTAACAAATGCGAGGAAAACACCATTAATGAAAATGGTCCCTAAGGTACCTAGTACATTCTAGAAAGTGTGAATAAAAGGACTTGAAGTCAAACACTTGAAGAGTCCATCGAGTAGGAGACAATTAGGTATTACCACTACCCAATAGTGAGGGAAATTTCCACTGATGAATGAAATCCCCAAGGTACTGTCATAAACTCTAAGTCTCATTCCCAGATAAAGAGGTGTTGCAGTCAATATGAAGAGATCCGTTAGAAGGAAGGAATTAAGGAATCCTCCATCATCCAACATGAGGTAAGTCAAAGACTAATTGGATCTAGAATTGGTACTAAATTTCACGACAATGACCTCTGAAGACATGATTTAATGAACTGATACCAGGGAATGGCCAACAAAAAAGTTCAAGGCAACTGCTGAATGGTCGACAAAGATTTATCCTTGAACAGTGAGCATGACATAAAAGTGACTTAGGAAAATTTTGACATAAAGAGACCAACGACACAAATCTATAATGCTGAGGAGACATTGAAAGATTCCCCATATAATTGGAAAATAAACCAATTGGAGGAGTCAAACATATGAATCGGGATAAGGTCAAAAACTGAGACCCAACTGTTTATAGACTCGAAATTGGTGCTGTGTTCAAGGAGACAAGACTTACTTCCATGAGGTAAAAACATGTGAGTGAACTTCCCTTCCCTCTTTCTTGTAAATGTTTAACGAGTCCAAGAAATCCAACTCGTGACCTTCTTCATTTTTTCCAAGCTCGAAGAAGAGGCAAAATAATGATTCATAAAACATTGATTCATGCATTTTATGAGCCCGAATTAGTGAATGCTCGACGGTGTTTTCATAGTTTTGAGATTCTGAAAACTCCAAAGAAGACTCTAGGGGGGTGCTTTTTCGTAAAGGTAGTTTCCTAAGTCCAAAAAAGTGTAAAACAATACAAAGGAGAACTCTCTTACCCCAAGTTAACTAAGGTATTCCTTTTTCGTAGTTAGTCGGAAAGGTATGAAAAATTGGTAAACTATCACCAGACTGATGCACCTTCATAAGTGGCATATATCCCGAGTTTAATGAGTATGAAGGAAGGAAAGATCACTTGGAAATATCCATTTGATTACGAGAAATGGGTCTTACAACACTAAACTCGATGCTTTATTCTTTAGGTTTTAATGAGCATGACAAAGACATAAAGTATGCTCAGAATATTTTTCATGTTTAGATCCAGATCATGAAAAAGAGAAAACTAAGCTGAAAATGTTCCTTTTCCATGTGTTTAGTCCTTCAAGTCCAGAAAAGAGATAAACATATGCCTAAAGATACTCTTCTAGATTCCGAAGAAAATATAGTATTCCTTTTTCCTAAGTAATCCACAAGGCTGGAAAAGGGGTAAACTTATACCTATGCGAATGATTGCTCAATTTACCTTAACGACTTTGAACAAAGAAGTTAATTCAACAATCTAGTCAATTTTAAGGAGTCAAACTAGGGCTTAAATATAACTCCATATATTTCCCGTGAATTTTTAACGAGCCTAGAAAAATCAACTCATGACCTCCTTACTGTTTTTAACAAGCTCAAAGGAGAACCAAAAGAATTCTCTAAATGCGAGGAGACGAGTGTCATAGGAAACCGAAACTAGTTCCAAGCGCAAGGAAAACACCTATGCATAATGGAAGGAAATCGAACAAGATAAGGACACTCAGGGAACATCTCCTCAAGGAAAAAGGTGTCAAGTTGCAAAGGAAAAATGCTACAAGGCTAAGCGACGATGAGAACAGAGATGAAGGCTTATACAATGAGTTAAAAGAATGGAATCTGACATCATGCTCATAAGCGCGAGCAGGGTGCATGAAAATGAAGTTACAGCTTGAGAAACAAGGTGAGGCTGGTAAACAATTGTGAATCCAACAAAAAATACCGTCTCCAAGAAACAAAAACATTAGAATCACATTCAGAAGAAAATATCCGATGCAGGTCACTTTGGCAAAAACACATGCAATTTTTCTATCTTCTACAAAAGTTATAGTCAAGGAGGAATCAATCGAAGAATATTCTATAATGTAGATGCCTGAGGATTTATGATAAATAATATTAACCTCAAAATAAAAGCAAAAACCAATAATAGAGATAAAATTTGCAAGAACAAACTCAGTATCATAGGAGTTGAAAAATTCATAAAAAAAATCAAACTCATCAGGATCACTGACTTGCTGTTCGAAGGGAGAGTCCAAAAACTAAAAAAGACCAACATACAAAGACCGATCCATGGAAATATTAGGCTTACTAAGAAAATCAAAGTTAGACTTAGTCACAACTGAACCAACATCCAAAAGAAAGTCAGACTATATCAAAGACTCTAGGAATACTTCATAAGAAGGAAGGAGATCATCCGAGATAGGAAACATGTCTAAAATTTCAAATGGATTGAGAGAGTGGAGAGCAGGATCCACAGTTTGTATACGATGACTCACCTGGTCAACTGTTAGGACCAAGTCCTGAGAAACTAAGCATGAAAACAGAGGCTGCTTCTCAGTAGAAATTGAAAACAAAGGACATGAGGCCACATAGCTCACCCATGGTGGGGTAGTGTCTATAGAAACACAAGGAATCAATAAAGGAAAGACATGGTCTCTAGTTGGGTCAGGAGCCAGATCAAGAAAATCCAACTGATCGATAGTGACAATTTCTTCACCATGATTAAAGTACATCACACAAAATAATGTTGACACCAAAGCTTGCATGGCATAGACATAATCATGTCCGAGGATCATATTGAAGTCCAAGGGGTATTCTATCACCATTAAGTCAACTAATATGGTCTTACCACCCAAAGTAACAGGCATTTGAGCAAGAATTCCCAAGGCTATACTAGTTATTATATCAAACGCCAGTAACTGACTAGCTTTCGACACAAGGCTAGGAGAACCCATGCCTCACCAAGAATGAACAAACAAGATACTAACTAAGGCTACTTAATCAACAATACAATGATAAATCATGTATTATTCAAATTTGACCTTTATCTAGAAAGGTGCATCAAAAGAAAGGCGCGACTCAACTAGGATTTCCCAATCAAAGGAAGCATTCTGAGAGCTTGGTGGGGGTTGATCCAAGGAGAGTTCATTGTCCCCTTGTTTAGTAATTTTTGAGCTAGCAGTGAAGAAAATTTGACTAGCAGATACTTCACTCTCCAAAGGAAGAGTGGTATTGATCGACAAGGGAATTGATTCAACCGCTTTGTGAAAGTCAGTCTCCAAAGGGAGACTGGGATTGACCAAAGATGACATTAGTTCAATCACATAAGGATCACTCTCCAAAAGAAGAGTGGGGGGTGAAACAAATATTAGGAAGGTTAGACCATTAGATCAAGCAAAGGTTGAGTAGGTTGTTGAGAAACTATAGGATGTCAAGATAAGGAAATTCTTGAGTCTCGGAACACACTCTTCGCACCTTTGTGATAGCAAGGAACTGGTGAGTAATATGATCTCCCTCTCATATCTTACAAGGAAACTTAAGTTTGCACTTCAAATGACCATTTTTCTCAATGGTGTCAACATGAATAGTAGTGGATTACTATTTGCTCTCAGCATGACCTACAGAGGCTCAGAGTTTTCCCCCAACATGACCACTAGAGGCTGGGTGACTAGGTCCAACCTGACTAAGAGAGGTTGGTTGTTGAAAAACTTTAGAATGTTAAAAAATGGGATGACCTTGAAACAAAACTCTTCATACCTCCACGATGGAAGGGGATTTATAATTAAGGTGGTCTCCCTCACAAAGCTTACAAGGGAACTTGAGATTTTTTTTTGAACGATTAGTCTTTTCAACAATGTCAACATGACTCAGAGTGGCTAACTATTTGTCCTCAGCATGAACCACAGAGGCTGAGAGACTGTCCCTAGCATGACCTGCAGAGGCTGAGAGACTGGGTCCAACATGACCTACAAATGTTGGACGGGAACCACCAGCATGAACAATAGAGGCTAAATGGTTAGGATCAACATGCTTTGTAGTAGTTGAGTGTGTTCCCCCAGCATGACCTTCATAGGCTAGGTGGATGGATCCAAAATCACCTAAAGAGGTTGGATGGGGAGGTTTAACTTGGCATACAAAGGTTGAACGGGTGCCCTCAGCATGAGCTACGTAGGTTGAGTGACTAGATCCGACGTGACCTGGAAAGGTTGGAAGGATCCCACCAGCATGATCAGTAGAGGATGGATGGTGAATATCAACTTGACTTGCAGAGGTTGAGTGCTTAGATCAAACATGACCTGTAGAGGTTGGATAGGTTCCCCCAACATGAACCACAGAGGCTGGGTGGTGAGGTTCAACTTGACCTGCAAAGGTTGAATGGGTGCCCCTTGATTATGTGTCTTCTTCCTATTCCTCCTTCTTTTACTCCTTTTAGACTGTTGGTTACTAGTATCAGTATTTTCATTGCTTGAGGTAGAAGGAGGAGGAGAAGTAGCTACGGGTGAAGGGGAAGAAATGTTTTGATACCCCTGATATAAGGATATTACTTGAGAAGCATCAAGAGCATACAAGATAGTTGGAGTGGAAATAAACAACACTAGTATTCCTAGGGTGAATCCAGGTAGATTCAAGGTGGCCATTAAAGGAACACCAACATTCCCTGTGAGAGGAATAGTACAAGGAGTTCCTAGCATGGGGATCTCTTGGTTGGTGTTCAAAGGGGTGTTAGCCATAGTTTCAAAAAAGGAGACAAAGTCTAAGGTCGATAGGAAACCAATAGTATAAATAACACACCACTAGAAAAATACCTTATCAAGCCAAACAAACAAATATGCCTTCCAAAAGAAAGTTTGGGATGATGGAATCACCCAATCGCCCTCCTAGATTGTCTACCGAGGTTACCTTCCAAGTCTACCCTAGGTGAACTGGAAATATCCTTCCAATTCCACCCATGTAAGATCCTAGCAGACAAGATACTAAGGCTACCAAAACCAGGGACAAATTCCAACGAAACAGTCGTCAGTCCAACCAATGCACATGGGCAGGGTAGAAAATCCCAAAACCCAAACAGTACCAGGCACTACGTGGGGCTGGGAGGAGTTACTGGATGATTCCCCAAATGTGGA
This sequence comes from Pseudotsuga menziesii, assembly GCA_001517045.1. Classification (NCBI taxonomy): domain Eukaryota; kingdom Viridiplantae; phylum Streptophyta; class Pinopsida; order Pinales; family Pinaceae; genus Pseudotsuga; species Pseudotsuga menziesii. The sequence continues at coordinate 67,846 of LPNX011209953.1, read as the reverse complement.
CCAGCTCTGGTGTATGCTTTACTGAGAAGTGGAGGGGTGTCTCTAATAAATCAGTATCTCATGACCTCGTGCTTGACTCCTGTGTGAGAGGAGCTTTTTGGTGTCTTTCCTAATGAAATTGGATTCACTAATAGATAGGCCACTATGTTTGCTTTTGTAGTTTTGGGAAGTTAAGATCTTCCTAACCCAAAACATTAGCCTGGACTGGTGTGTGTAGTCCCTATAAACAAATAGTTACTAATAAATTTTAAATATTAAGAGTTTATTTTAAAGGGTTGTTAATTACTCAAGGGGGTGACAAAGGTGAAACCAATGGTGTTTTGACTCAATGTCAAAACAAAATGGCTAAGCAAAGACAAATGAATTTTCTCTTTCTTTTTCAAATAGAAACTTGAAAGCCATAAAAGAACAATTCTTTTTATTTTTTCAAGAATAAAGATATACAACGCATTAAAGACAAAATCCTATTCTACATGCATATAAAGTAACTCTATGTTCTTTTATTTTTATTTTATAAATGCAAAATAAAAACTACCTACAAACTAAAGTATGCAGATGACAAGAACAAAGCAAAAGGAACTATGCTATACAACCACCAAACAGACTCTAGAATGCCCTAAAGTCAGTCTAAACCCTACTTGGAAGGAAGGATTTCATAAGAGACAAGTCAACTACTTAGGCATGGTGAATTTAACCAACAAAAGAAGAAGGAAACAAACACCAACAAGCTTATGAAATTAGACAAAGATCACTAACAGAGGCTGACTAGAAACATAAGCCAAAAATCATGCCAAGCAAAGGGGGTGGGGGGATGAGAAAAGAGCCAACCTTAATCCTATAAAAATACTTGCAACCTAGATAAAGAACACCTAAAAGGGATGACACTAACTACCTGAAGTCATGCACCTACAGAGGACCCCAAAAAACTTACCAAACAACCTTTAGACAATAGAAAAAACCACAAAAATGAGGAAAAACATTTTTAGGGACATACACAAGTTTCCCCACTAACAGGTCATGTATCATACATGGGTTGACAGTAGAGAAGGTTGTGTGTACATACCAGACACACGAATATGGAGTCTACAACTCGTGTATCCATGGAAAAAGGCCCCAAAAAGGCCGAAAACTACCTTAGGAAGGAAGGGGAGGTGTGCTATCAGACTGAGAAGGTGTTCCTAAGTCGCAATAAGGACTTGAAACCTTACAAAAGACTAGAATAAATATAGAGAAACCCCAAATAGACAAGGATCTCCCTAGCGGAGTCGCCAGTTTTGTTGTAAAGGAAAGTTTCCTATGGTTTAAGAGGCCATCATACGTACTGTGGTTGAAAGAGAGATGCATATACTTCTACAAGTAAATATAAACAAGGTCAGATATTGGAATGGTTCATACCTTAGACAAACAAAGGTTGATAAAAGTAGCCCTTCAATCCTCCTCTTGCTCCTCTTTCTCCAAGAGACCTGTAAAACGAATTATACCTTCCTCAAACCAATATGACCATATTAAAGGAGATTATATTCAATGAAACATGAAATAATAATATGATAAATAACATCATATAATCATAATCAGAGATTCAATATACAAGACACATTGATTGGAAGAGGAGGAGCATCACATCTTTATTATTCATGAAAACAAGTACAAATATACCTTTTCTTCAAGTTGGGCACCTCACAAAACTTTGATTTGGTTCTGCTGCTTCTCTTATCCAAGGAACTCAGCCTCCAAGCTTTGCAACACAAGGAAAAATCTTCTAGGGAAAATGTGGGGGGAATGAGAGTCCCAATTCCTCCAACATAACAATGCAAAGGTTCAATTCCCCTCTCATGGACCTTCTTTGTCTCTTATATAGTGTTCTAAAGAGTTAGGGGGGAGAATAGGATCAGTTACAACCAAAGGAGTCATTTGATTAACCACTAAAACTACCTGAATTTCAAGAAACATCTTTTTTTGACATCTACAAGAAAAACACGCGAGTTTCAATGACAACAGTCACGTACACACACGGGTTTCAATGTCAATAGTCGCATATGGAAAAGGATACGTGAGTTGCAGTGACAATAGTCACATATATACATGAGTTTGAATGTCAGTAGTCATGTATGCAAAAGGACATGCGAGTATCATATAGAACAAGTCGCGTACAACACATGGGTTTCCTTAAGCAAACTCGCGTATACATAAAAAATATCATTTTTACGATACTTTTGTGCATTTTCAAACTTTGGTGTCTTGTAAAAAGTTTTATCTGACTTAGATACCTTTCCAAATGTGTAGAGAAGAGGTAAAACAGAGTTAAATAACTCCATATATGGGTCCTCCAATATATGTGTTTTTAGTGACTTTCATGAAGTGTCGTCATGGAAGTGTTGACATGCGACATAATCATGGGAAAGTTGTCACAGGAAGAGATGTGTCATTTTGGGATACAACATCCATGCAAATAGTATTACCACACCTAATGAATTTTGGCTCAATATTGAGTCACTATTTGGGAATACTAATGAGATGAGGGGACACCAACTCGAAATGGAGTAGATCTCACTAACCCAACTCACTTTGAGACGATCCAGTAGTTCTTCACAAAGTTCAAATTATCAGTTATTCAACTGAAACGATGTGGAGTCGAGAAGAAAGAGGAGAAAATAATCTTGTACATTCTTTCAAAGCTAGGCCCTGAGTATTCAGTGTTTGTCTCCACATTCCACTCAGGCAAGTTGACAGTTCGAAATTAGAGAATTCCTTCACTGGAAAACTTCATGGAGTCTTTGACTCAAGAACAAGAAACATTGGTGAAAATGGGTACCATAAATCCACCAAGTATCAATCCCTTGATGTAGGTGTTTTGAATGAATCCAAAGGCAAGAATAAATCCAAGGATTTGAAGCAACAAGAGAATCCCAAATCTTAAGATGGGGGTTTGAATCCTAGCAAGGACAAAGAAAATAAGAAGTAAGAGAAGACAAAATGCACTTATTGTCACAAAGGTTAAAACAGAGAAAGTGCATGCATGAACAAAACCATTAACATGATGACGAAACTCCTTGAGAAGAACAACATCCCACTTCCAGAAGGCGCAAGGAAGAAAGAGGGAGGTTCAAGCTTAGAGAGCAAGGATAGATGCCATGGTTTGGTTGCTGGATATTCAGGATCTTCTTCCTTCATCATAGATTCATGTGCCTCAAGGAACATGTATTTCATGCAATATTCCTTCTCGTCCATACATCCTTATAGTGTTCCATACATCCTCATGGGTGATGAATCTGAGATCCCAACCAAAGGGATTGGAAGGATCGATCTAGATAATGGGTAATTCAACAATGTGTTGTTTGTGTCTAATATTGGAGTGAACCTCCTCTTTGTATATCAAATGAAACACAAAGGTACATCCAAGAGAGTAACATTTACTCAAAATGATGAGGATATCTCATAAATCTCTACAGGCCAAGTTGTTGCAGTGGGTTTTGTTGACCATGATTCGGGAATGTACAAATTCTCTCATTTTATTCCTTACTCCTAAGGGAATGTACTCCTGTCACATCCCAATGAGACCAGAAAACTATGGCATGAGAGGCTTGGACACCTTAATTACAGGCCCGTTCAATCACTAAGAAATGAGAACATGGTTGAGAACACTTTGAGAACATTGGAACTGCTGGGTGTATTTTCTCAAGCAAAAATATGAAGTTTTTGAGACTTTCAAAGTGTTCAAAGCTTTAGTTGAGAACATGAGTGGGAATAAAATCAAGTTTCTTAGGAATTATAATGTAAAGGAGTATTTCAACAATAACTTACAGCATCTATTTCATGAAATTGGCATTCAGATTTAGCATTATGTTCCCTACACACCACAACAAAATGGTGTTGCAAAGCGCAAGAATAGAGCTCTGAAAGAGATGGAAACATGCATGATGGAGGATAAGGAATTTTATCCTAAGATATGGGATGAATCCATAAATTTGTATTCATATGTTAATAACATATCTTGACACAAATCATTGGAAGGGAAAAATCCATTTGAGGCTTGGAGTATTCACTAGCCCATGTTTCTCATTTCACGGTTTTTGGCTCAAAGGTTTGGGTTATAATTCCTTTTGAGAAGAGAAGGGAATTGAAAACTCAAAGAAAGGATTAAATTATGGTTTTATATTCTGAATATAAAAAGGGATACAATATCTTTGATCCCTCATCTCAAAAAATATTTATTTAAAGGATTGTACAGTTCGGAGAAGATCCCATGTAGGAGATCAAACTAGTCAAGGGATAATGCTCACATCCTCCACTCCATGATGATGTAAGTTATGATTATTCCCATGATTTTTATGATTCTGATATTGAATATTATTTTTATTACATACATTCATATCATGACTCACCCATAAGTCCAAAGTGGTCTAAGAAAACCATTCAAGCAGCTGGTAATCTTGTTAGAGATCCATTAGACTCTAGGAAGACTAACTCTCAATTTCAGAATGCTTTCTCCACTTGTGAATTGAATATTTTATATATATGATTTATGATGGCTGGATATGGTCCTCACACATCTTAGGAACCATCACTTGACCCAATATGGCAAAAAACCATGCAAGAATATTTCAAGTCTTTGCAAGACAATGAAACTTGGGAGTTGGTTCCTCTACCTTCCAAGAGGAAACTAGTGCAATGTAAGTGGGTCTATAGGACCAAGGTGGTTGAATATGGTTCATATATCAAGTACAAGTGCAGTTTTTTTTCCAAATTCTTCTCTTGAGTTCAATGAGTGGACTATACAGAGAAATTCAGACCGGTTACAACGATGGAATCTATCAAGCTAGTTTAGGCCATTGTTGCATCTAAGCGATGGGAGGTTCACCACATGGATGTGACTAGTACTTTTATTCATGGTGATATTCATGAGGATATTTATATGTAGTATATTTAAGGTTTCATTCATGATCCTTCACTTGTATGCATGTGAAATAAGTCACTATATGGCCTCAAGCAAGCCCCCTGGGATCGGTATGCCAAGATGAACAATTTTATGTTGTCACTTGGATTTGAAATATGCAAATCTTATCCTAATGTATATTTTCTGCATATAGGTGATTCATTGCAGTTCATATTGTTTTATTTATATTATATTTGTATCACTAGAAGTTGTAGTGATGATATAGGTTCAATTAAGTCTTCTTTGCATAGTGAGTTTTCAATGACTAGCCTTGGATTGTTGAAACAATTTCTTGGCTTGGAAATTGAGCAATATAATGCTGGGATCAAGGTCATATAATGAAATTATGCTGCAGAAATTTTATTGGAGTTCAAAATGGATGAATTTAATGTAGAAAATTTTCCCTTCCTTTCGCGAGTGAAACTAGGTGATTTTGGTTCATCTCCATTGGTGGACAACTCATTGTAATGACGACTAGTTGGGAGCTTGTTGTATCTCACACAATATCGACCTTATTTGGATCATGCAATAGGTTTTGTTTCAATATATATGTAGGAGTCTCATGAGATCAATTGGAATGCTGCAAAAAGGATCTTGCATTATGTGCAAGGAACCAAACACTTCGGGGTACACTATGTTGCTTGTTCTCCACTAGAACTAGTTAGATTTACTGATCCTAATTGGGATGGAGATTCCATTGACAGGAAGTCCACTTCAAGTTATGTGTTCATGCATGCACATGGTTCCATATTATTTTCAAGCAATAAACATCACACTATATCCCTTTCATCAGCTGAGTCCGAGTACAGAGGATCAGTGAACACAACTAAACAATGTGTGTGGTTGCAAGGCATTCTTGGAGAACTTGGATTTGCATTTGATTCTCCCACTGTCATTTGGTGTGAAAAACAAAGTGCTATAAATATTTAGACTGATCTAGTAAAGAGACATAGGACCAAGCACATAGAGATTCACATGCACTACATACGGAGCTTGGTGCATGAGCAGGTGATATTGTTGCAGTATTTCTCATCTGCAGAGAAAACTTCTGACATATTCACTAAGAGGTTCACAGAGAAGACATTCACCTATATGAGATAACTTATTGGAGTGGGTGACACATGGTTATTTCTTATATTCACTTCCGTATTTTTCTCCATGTTCATTTTTTAGGGGAGGTTTTGTTCCCTTGAGGTTTTCCTCCTTGCCTTGGTTATATGCACAAATAAATTTTTGTAAGAGGAAACTTGAGCCTTAGTTGCGAAGGCCTCAATTTTTGATGTGATTACACTAATTTAGGATTAAGGGGGTATTTTATAGCATCATACTACCTAATACCATGGTCATATACACCTAGGACACAATTTCATTTGTTTTGTACTTATGTGATATTGTCCAAACTTTGGTTATGTTGATCAAGCAAGGTATTTTGGTGTTTTGGACTATTAATGCACCCAGGAACCCATATTTGATCATTCTCAAGACACATTCACCCTAATTTATGTTTTTTTAGTCCTTGGTGCACTCCCACTCCTTAAAACAAGGAAACTGGTTTACCAGAGGCACCCATGCATGGTATTTTGGTGTTTTAGCTCTTTTGGACCATTTATTGCTACTTAGAGTCACTCCCACTCACCCATTCACTCCACCACGCCTAGTATACCCTCATTTATGTCCCAGCATTCTCCATCCATGCTCACATGGAAATTTGTGACCATTTGGGGTGGTTTGGGATCTCATTGGTCCACTTAGGGAGTTTGATGTCTAATCTAAGCCTGCCACATGTATGCATCCAATTTGCATCCAAAGGATAAAATTTTTATCCTATTGTATAAAAATTATGTTCCAGATATATTTACATGTTGAACAATCATAATAAACTGAATTATTGGCACCATTTCTATGTGTTAATTTCACTATTTTCACTGTTTTTTTGCATAATTTGTGAATATCTTGAGTTGTGAGGATTACCTTAGATCCTAGATATTATTGTGAATCATATTTTCACACTGAGTTAGGGGTATACATATCCCCTTATCCTTTTCCCAATTTTTCCTTTACGAATCTTAAAGGGACACCAATCCTATGTTGATTGAACGATAGAATTTGTACAAGGACCGAATCTCCTAAATAAGTGAGGGGAGTGTTAAAATTTCTCACAAACTCTTCGGATTACAAGTATTCAAATTCAAATAAAGGAATATCTGATTGAGTATATATAAGTTCAGGTTCTTCTATACTTTCACTTACACCGGTAGATTCAAAGTAAGCACTCGTGTTGACTCTTTTCCTTAAAGGTGTCGATGGGGGCTCCACTATAAGCGGCGGAAGGTTATACAACCTTATTGAACTACGAAGGGGTTGATCCTCCACAACTAAAGATTTAAATCATATGCCTAAAGGCCAATCTGCAACACAAGAAAACCAAACAACACACCACTAGAAATTTTTCTAAGTATCAAAACCAGGAAGATGAAGATATCTTCCAAAGGAAAGTATTGGATGATGAGGGCCCAAAAAAAACCACAGAAGGGTTAAATAAAAGTTACTTGGGGTCCCGATACAATTTCTCTAGGGAAATCGTTTGAATCACGAGCCACTTTTCCAAATTGTTGCACGTGGTTTCCTCCCACGTCTATCCTAGGTACAGTGAAAATATACTTCCACCATCACTTGTGTATGAATCATAGTAGTCAATATACTAAGTCTACCAACTATACAAACAAGGTCCGACGGAACAATCATCAGTCCAACTCAAGTGCATGGGAAGGGTAACAAAGCCTAGAACTCAAACAGTATCGACACCACATGGGTCCAAGGGTGATATTGAGTGAATCCCCGAACACATGACTTCTGATGTATGTTAAAATGAGTATTGGAGGGGTATCTCCACAACCCAATCTCACACAACCTCATTATTGACTCCTGTGTGAGAGGATATTTCTGGTTCACTTCCTTGTAAAGTTGGATTTCCTAAGTGAAAGGACACTATGTCCAAGTTTAATGGTTTTGGATAGTTGAATGATAATCCCTAATCCAAAAACCTATCCTAAGCTAGTAAATGTCATCACTTTAAAAAGAAAACTTTACTAATTAATTGTAAATTATAAGCATTATTTTTAAAGGTCGTTATTTACTCAGGGTGAATGGTCGTGAATCTGATGACAATTTTGACTCTCTAAATAAAGTAAAAATATATGATGTAATACATTTGAAATTGACATTTCTACTTGATTTCTTTTTCTTTTCAAAATTAATGGAAATTATCTACTTAAATTTGGAAATAAAAATCCTTTTTCTTTTTTCTCTTTTTGAAAATTCAAAAAACAATGTAGATGCCCTGACCTAAAGGAGCTAGACTAGAATGCATCTAGTTGCAATTGTTTTTATTTTTCATTTAAAAAATGAAATGAGGAATGCAAAATTATGCGCAAATTCAATTTAGATGTAAAAATTTATATACAACATAGGAATACCTATTTATCTCATAAAAAAAAAATTCAAAGCACATAAGAAGCTTGACAAAGACCAATTTGAACAAACTACAAATTCTTTATGACAAAGTTGTTTAAGACTTGGAAAATAAGAAGTCAAGTTAACTACTAAGAAACCAGACAATGAGTGGATTCAAACATCAACAGAGGGAAAGAATTTTAGACTCTACATAAAAACTCAATTCAAGTAAAACCAAACGACGAGACGTCCTAAACAAGTCTTCTACAAAACATTACTCCAAACAAATGAAACAGGCTTACAAACTAACCAAAAAAAGACCAATACTAGTGACAAACCATTAAAAGTTCCAGGAAAAGTCTATAATAACTCAAAAAATCCAAAACGAACTTGAATGGAACAACCCTAGCTTTCAAACATCATATTATAGGAAATGCGTCACTGTGTAGCAGTTAATTCACATATGGTACATGACTGTATAGTATTAAACCTACATATTCCGAGGAAATACACGACTGTAAGTACCTTGCACCGAAGAATTCTTCAAAAAAATTCAAAAAAAGAGAAAAATAGACTCAAGAAACCTAAGATCTTGGATTGTATTGACTGGAAAATGTTTCTGCAAACCACACACATGACCAAAATTGACAATCTAGAAGAAAACTACAAAAAGAGACCCCAAAACAATGGAAACTCTCTAGTGGAGTCGTCATTTATGTTGTTAGGGAATTTATCCTATGGATGGGGTTGAGGCCACCAATGTACTAGAGGTTATACAAACAAATATACGAGGTTCTGTAAGCATATATTAAAGGAAAAGTTCAAAGTGAGAGAGGATGCATACCTTTCTCTGAAGGTTGATCCTAGCTTGGTCCTTTTCCAAATGCTTCCTAGTTTCAGTGCTCCAATACATGCAACAAAGAAATCACCCTTCTCAAATCACCTTAAACTATTATAAAATCTTATACATTAACATATATAAATATTGAAACTTAAACCATAAGCACACTCAAGATCATTTCTCAATAATAATTGAAACATGCAAAACATAGATATGTAAGGAAACAACTTTCTTTATTAATGAAGTTCTTGGAACAAGTACATATACTAGCTCTGTCTGATCTAGCTTCCTTGAAACCTAGATCTAAACCATCTTGCCTCTCTTCTCCAAAGGAATTCCTGCAGCATAACCTTGTCTTCAAAAGCGCCCCCCCCCACCCTCCACTAGCCCCTCTCATCTTTTTATTGTCTATTGGGAGAAGGAGTTACAAGGTTGGTTAAGGGAGTTGGGGTGGTTTCTAAATTGATCCCAACTTCCTCGTGATTAGGTGGTTTTTTAATGATTTTTAATGGAATACATAGGTGGTAAGAGAGAAAGTTGCGTATGGTAAATATATTTCCTTAAGAAAACTCACGTATGCAACTCTTGTGATGAATACGTGGTTTGTATGAATGCAACTCGTGTATGATACATAGGTGGTCGAGAGGAAAGTCACGTATATATGCAAAAATCATAACCAAAATGTGTTTATGCTGGAGTGATAAACATGTATCTTAGGTCCAAACCTCTTATAGTGTTAAGGCCCTTCTATCCATTTTGTCCTTTTTTGTGGCGATGCATTGGGTATTATCACTCGGTCAGAGAAGTGACAATCTAATGTATAACACCACATTTGCATATATGTGGGACATAAAATATTTTTGTCGAGCACTGCTTAAAATTCCCATGAGAGTCCATAGATTTGATGAAGTCACCATGACATCCCTAACATTTCCCCGCTTCCATAGCCCCAATATAGTTGTTGGTGTACCACTTTTATGACTGAAATCCTTCCTAACTTCATGCTTGTTCATCTATCCAATATGTATTTTTTGAAAGGGGGAAGAAATGGCCTTTTATCAATTATTGAGGTGTTTTCCTTACATTAAAATTGTGTTGAGCTCTTCAATACCTAGATTTTTTTTATCCCTTTACTTTTAAATACTTGAACTTTAACCTTTCACCCTTTTAATGATAAAATATTTTAATGTGCATGTGAGAAAATTAATATAGTTTTACCAGGTATTCCTTTCAAGGTGGATGTAGGGATAATCATGCTCATTTATAAGGATTTGTTCCTAGTCCATACATTGACACTACAATTTCCATTGCTAATGGGGCCTATATTTTGAATCCTTTCCTTGATTTAGGTCAATTAAGAGAACACCACAAGATCCTTAGTCTTCAGCCTAGTTATAGTCATCACTACTATCTAGGAAAAAAAACATAGCACCATATAGTTATGACATTGGAAAATAAGGATGTGAAAATATGAAACAAACAACAACAAGCAAAATTGGAAATGGAAAATAATGTAATCCTAACTCTATGAAAGAAAACGCTTAACCTAAGCTAATACATACAAGTTATTTCTTGTGCCAGAGAAAATAACTGAAGTATCATTTAAGCACTTGACCATTGATAAGAAGAAGATCCTCATCCCCTTCAAGATTGCTTAGGCAATAAGTACTCGAACCTAGTTTTGTAATATATCATACGGACCGATGTAAAGGTGTTGGAATTTGGTGTTCTTCTCTCTTGGTTCATTAAGCTTGTCCCGTTTCAAAATCATATCCCCTACTTCATATTTACTATAGGTTGTTGATTGTTTGTCAAACCATCTCTTGAGTACTTGTTGATGTGTAATGAATGTTTGATTAGCTTTCTCTCTCCTCTTTTAATTAAAATAACTGATTAATTTTCTTTCAAATAGTTTGTTAGTTTTGACCCCTGGTAGATCGAGTTAGTTGGAGAGAAGGAAAGAGGATATTAGGTGGTAGGATGGCCTCCTTCCCATAAACCAAGAAGCATGAGGATGTTATTAGGGAATATTTAGGTGTAACCTTATTGACCCAAAGGGCCTTTGGAAGTGGTTTGTGTCAATTTATTTGATGGTACACTACAGTTTTCTTAAGGATTTTGGTGAGGTTTTTTATTAGTGGAATTTGATACACCATTTCCCTGGGGGTAGTAATTGGATAAGTATCAAAGAATGATACTCTTCTCTAAAGAAAACTCAATCAATTTTAAAGAAGATAAATATGAAGCATTATCAAGGATAAGGACAAATGGAAGACCAAACCTTGTCATCAATTGTCGCTTCGATAAAATCAATGTCCACTTTTTCATTTTCTTTAATTAGGGAATTAATTCATCCTATCTTGTGAAGTAATCTATGACCATAAGATTGTACCAATATTTCTTTGCAAATTTTGGATTGATTCCTCCAATGATGTCCATATCCCATTATTGGAAAGGTTCTTCAATAGTAACCTATTGCAAAGGAACACCATGGTATTCTCATGTCCAATGCCTTCCTGACACACATTTCAATTCCATGCATAGGCATGAGAATATATGAACAATATAGGCCAATAATACCCTTCTCTTAGAATCTTCTTTGCAGTGGTTTCTCCAACGTAATGTCCCCATGTGGTTTTGTCATAAATCTCCTTGAGGACTAAATATGCATCCTATTTTTCAAGGAAAATAAGCAATACGCCATTGTGGTTCTTCCTAAATAGGATTACTTTAATCATAATGTATTAAGTTACTTTTGATATAAAATCTCTTTTATGCTTCAAGTTGAGGTTACCCGAGGTTGTGTCATGTTGTAGTAAATGCACTAGGTTTGCATACCAAGAGTCTTCTATGATTAGGAGAATACATATTTATTGGGAATACAATGACATTTCATCTTCAAGTTCCTCCAATTGATCCATCACCTCAACAACTATTTTGCATAATCCTTATGCTTTGATTTTTATTTTTTACTAGTTTGATTTCCATATTATATTCTTGCACATCAACCATCCAGTTTCCTCTTATTTCTCCCTGATCCTTTTAGATGAACAATGATCTAACTATTGGGTGCAATACCACAATGGTGTGATTATTTAATACATAGGGACAAACTATTTTGTTGCTTTGAACACCACAAAGAACTGCTTATCAATAGTGGGGTAATTTACATAATCCCTTTGTAAACCAATGCTCATGACAAAAATTGGGTGCTCATTACCTTGGTCATGTTTTTGAATGAGGACTTTTTCCATATCATATCAGATTAAAAATTATATAAGATGAAATCTCTGTCAAAATTTGGGATTTGTAATATTGGTGCAATAACAATTGCAGATTAATTTTCTAGAATGATTCATTTTCAATGGCATTCCATTGAAAAACAACATCCTTTTTAATCATATTCTATAATGGTTTGATTGTTTCAAAAAAAATTGGTACAAACATTTTAATAAAATTGATTTTACTCAAAAAAGACTACATAACCTTCTTATTTATGGTCATCATAATTTGTGTGATAGTTTTGGCTCTTTTTTGGTCAATAACAATCCCATATTTTGGAATAACATGCCTCAAGATTTTACCTTTAGATACAACAAAGACTCTTTTCTTAGGGTTGAAGGAAAACCAATATTTTCTAGATCACTCAAATATTTGTTTGACTAGGTGATAGATATGATATTTCCTCCTCTTTGAAAAGATTGGTCTAGGTACACCACCACACTTTGATTTAAAATTCCACATAAGGATATGTCCATACCTGACTGGAAGGTAACTTCTACATTCATTAATCAGGAATGCATCCAACAAAAGAAAAATGTACTCCATTTGGTTCGAAAGGTGGTTTTGAGCCTGTCTTCTTCAATAACCAAACTTGATTATATACAGAAAAACCATCTAGAAGTAAGAACATCTTAAAACCTGGTACACATTGTAGAATATGCTCAATAGGGGGTACATGGTAATTATCTATCTGAGGCCTTGTACAGGTTTCTAAAATCCACACATAACATGATTTCTCCTGACTTTTTCTGAACAGGGCCCATGTTTTCCACCCATGAAGAATGGCGTACCTAAAAAGTAATATTTGCATCTAACATTTTTTTTAATTCTTTATGTATTAATGGATCTAATTTTGGATGTATGTTTCTCAACTTCTGTTGGAATGGCTTGATCCCTTCCTTGCATGGTATGACGTGTTGGATGATTCATGTATCATAAGTCTTAAAGTCTTCATAATACCAAGAAAAAACATCAATGTACTTCTTGAATAGTCGAATAAAAGCTTTTATTTCCATTGACATACAATAGGTCCCCAAATTAATGTTTCTTGGGATTTCAGAAGTACCCAAATTGATTGCATCACAACACAAGGAGGAAACTCTTGTCTTGAAATTTACATGTTTGTGAAACTTCCCTTATAAGTCAAATAATATTTCTAATGTAACCATTCCCCGTGGAATTGGGATTCACTTAAAGTTTTGCATTCCTTCTCGATAGTTATTGAGTGACTTAGCATGCTCTTCACCATTGATTATTGCATCCTTAAGCATATATCTCCTCATAAAAAATTGAATGATTTGCTAAACATAGTTAATACCCTCCAGTTAGTCACATTGTCCACTATAGACGGGATAAATAGTAGTTTGATTCAGAAACCATTTGCAAATGGAGACATTGTATAAGTTGATGGATCCTTCATTTTTTAGTAAGGTTAGACAAGGTGGAAATAGAGAAGACCAAACAAAACAGTTATGGAAAGGTAGTAGAAGTTGCAGAAAAGAATTAATGCCCGCAAAAAATTTTGGGACCAGTTTTGGACCGCTTTGCAAGTATAAAAGGAAGCATTGGAGAATTTCAATAAAGAGAGGAAGAAGTGTATGAGTGCAGATATAAGATCATCCTAGTTTCAGAAGATCAGAACCGACCAAAACTAGAATGAGATAAATCTACACATCGGAATGATGTGTTTTAGTTTTTTGTTTATATTGTATGCGATTATATCCTATGATGAGTAATTCCACAGTGAATGTAAGACCAAGAGCCATAATGTAAGTTGTTGTAATGGAGATTTAGTTGATATAATGATAAGAGATTATTGGGCCCCTTAAATTTATGTATTATGATTGTCAATTTTGTTATGTTTTGTTTTTGTTTACTATTTTGATGTCTTGGGATGAATAATTGATGTGATTGAGTAATGTTGTGGTATATTGGAATGAATGATGTTGTGATTTTTGCTATTGTAAGACCCTGATTGCAACCATATAGTTAAATAATCCATACCTTATTCCAATATTGGTTGTGCTTCAAGTGATACCTTCCCCCTTAAGGGGATTGAAAAAGCAAGAACACTTGACTACAATGAAGCCCTTTTGTTGGCACATGTGCAAGAACCACGGTCTCAATTTTGTGGTAATATAAGTAACACTAGCCAACATGTATGTGGCTACAATTTTAGCATGGGGGATACCTATAATGTTAAAATATTTAAATCAAGGGATCGAATTCCATACCTCATTCTAGTAGATTTTGAGGTGAGGAAATAAATAATGGATATTATTTTTCACTCGCTTCATGGCTATTCAGAATCACTAAACTTTTTTAATGATTTAACTTTGAAATCTATTTCCTTTTTGAGTCCTCAGACCAAGGATTCATACTCGACTATGTTTTTGGTGCATTCAATCTCAATCCTACAGGAAATAAAATGACACTTTTTTTATGATTATTTATTAAGATGAACCATGTGCTTGCACCTTCCTATGACTTAGAACAATCAAAATATGGATTCCAAATGTTACAATATGAGTCTACATTAGCTAAATCTAAAAATCCTACTATGGTACTGTTAGCACCATTTCTGGGCTAAGTAATTGAAATCCGTCATTCATTGAATGTTGACAGGAAATGGATGGCCCATATGCGTAGCACTGGAGATCAAAGGCAAAATTTCATTTTCACCCAAGGAAATTCGGGAGCAGAATTGCGGGAAAGCATAAAATGTATTAGTTATAAAGGTGGTGAGCCCAACTTCCGCTTTCTGCTTTCCGCAGTCCAGATCTGATGGCTCATATCAATCCCACACAGATCGACGGTGCGGAAAGGAAAAAGAGGGAAGAAAAGTGGCAGAAATCAGAAAATGGAAGATACTAAGGTTTGGTTGTAGAGAGTTATAACTTCCACCTTACTATTTCTGGAGTCCCAATATCAACGGTGCGGAAAGAAACCGCCAGAAGAGAAAAGACGAAAGCGGAAAAGGTGAAGTTCTGAGTTGCAAAATTGGAAAAACCAACCTCCACTTTATGTGATCCACTAAATCCACGGCTCAGGGTGTTTCTACACAGTTCAATGGTGCAGAAAGAAAGGAGTGGAAGAAGAAGTAAAAAAGAGGAAATATGCATACTTGTTTATGAAAAGTCAGGATCATGTCTTCCATTTTCCTCATCCCACATCTTTATCTCAGATCAATGGCTGGAAATGAATCCTATAGAGATCGACGGTGTGAAAGAAGGGAACATGTGCATGAGTTAACTATACTTCTTGATATGTGGAAACAAGTAGACTCGGAAGCTTTAAACAGTAAATATCTCTCCTTATCTCATATCTATGGTGGATATTGATTCCGATGATCTAACTTTCATGAATAAAATAACTCTCCAAATTTGCGGAATCGTTTAAAGGGCCTGCAGGTTTCGACAACTCTGATAAAGGTTGATCTAGATCTTCGATCATGGTAGATTTTGTTGATCCAACTAGCATGGATACACCAACCTTTCAGATCCATGAAATCTTAAAGAGACACATCATTGAACGGTTAGGATTTAAGTAGGTAAGGATCAATGATCCAGAATATTTTTTGCAGGTGAAGATGCAGGCATGAATGAAGTTGTTACAGACCGCTCAAACATCCTATGAAATTTCATTTTCAACATGCCTTCTTGAGTCCTTGTTTTCCAATTCCTCCAAATGATCCATCATGTGTGACCCCATGTGCTTGTCTGTTTGGTTTATGATCATGGCGGATCCGCTAGGTCATCATTTTGTTAAGATTTTTAGTCTCATGTTGTAACTATTTTTGCTATGTTTCAAGGTTGGTATCTGGAGCCTAAGATACTATAAATATGCCCTCAATAAAGGAATATAGGGTTAAAACCCGTGATACTTTTGCATTATGCATTTTGTGATCCACTGTTAATGAAATTGTAGAGCCGAAAGCTGGCTTGTTACTGGAAAGTTTCATGTCCAATTTGTAATTACAGTCTGTTATTTCTTTCCCTCTGTGTATGTCTTCTTGTTTAACTTTCAATTATGTATTCTTTCAGATCTAGAGTGAGTGTATAATAGTTCATAATTCATATTGTTATGCTCTGGCTATTGTTCTAGGTTTTCACCAATCTTTCTCACCAAAGTTGATGTAGAATTCATCTTTCTGATGCTCTGTGTTGATGGAATGCCATCCTTCTTCTTTTATCACCAGGCCAACAACATTTTGACTCTAACTGAGTGCTATATTTGCTTTGTAGTTTTTTCCATGAAGAATTCTCTATGATTCATTGGATTATCTATGAATCCATAGCCCAATTTATGCTTTCCCTTTTGTTAGCACCGGGATTGGACCCAGAGGTTGGAGGAAAGGGTTCTCTCCCGGGAAACAATAGAACCACTTTAGACTGTGCCTCTGGCCTAACACAATTAGAGAGGGATCTCTTGCTTACTTACCAGATTTACTCACGTAAGATATTCAATCGAGAATGGTCAGTTTCCAGACTCGTGGAAGGGGCAGGTGTGTTGATGTAAGATGTAGGTGGGACTATCAAAGAAGGGGACCATTAGGCAATGGAGTCGACAGTCCAGGTAGGGAACATATTGCAGTAGGTAAATAATGGCGTAAATTTACAAACATAGGCAAGATAGTCGTTCATCTTGCAATCAAGAGATATTTAGCGGGTGATTAGTAGATGAGAGGAAATGGCCCATCACACAGAGCATCTACCGGATGAATTATGCATGACTTTAGAAGAAAGCATTAATGAATGTCTGAAACAATAGACGGATCATAGCATGTATGAATTCCAAACTATTATACACTTATTTCAGACATGAAAGAAAGTAATAAACTGGAATGAAAACATGATGATCATTCATGTAAGAAAATTACATATTGAAATAAAAGATAACACAAGAATATCTGCCATGAAATACTATCCTTCCCCTGAAAATTTATTCATAACACGAAAACCAGAGACTAATTACAATGGAGAGCCTTAGCCCTTGAAAGTTTCCCAACCCCCTCCTATCTCCCTCTACCGGGATTATATTTATACTATCTCAGCACTAAGACTATTCTCCGAAACAAAACCTAAATACTGTTTCCAGTCACAATCAGACACTAACAATTTTAGAATGTGGTACTATTTCCATGATTTACAAATATGAACAAACATTATGGGGCTACTGCACATGGTAATTTGGACTGACAGCACAGAGTTTTCTTCATTCAGGTAATTTGGTACGAAAACGATCTTTATATCACTTGCTGGTGATCTGTTGCTGACTAAGACTGCTCTTGACGTGTCTTTCTACTTCCTCTGACCGACCTACCTTCTTCAAACTATGGTGCTCAAAGGATAACAAGAAACCCCATGCTTCGTTGCTCATCCATTTTCAAGCCCCTCTCCCATATGGTAACACGGTTATAGGAGGGGATAGGAAAAAGGATGGCCATGCATTTGATGATGATAAGCCTTTGGAGTGGCTTATAATTCTTGTACAACTCTCTACCTCTGATGAGGAAGGTTCTCTCATAGGCCCCGCAACTGGGTGTGGGTTTGACCTCCTCCTCACCCATG
The DNA here is from genome assembly GCA_001517045.1 of Pseudotsuga menziesii. NCBI lineage: Eukaryota > Viridiplantae > Streptophyta > Pinopsida > Pinales > Pinaceae > Pseudotsuga > Pseudotsuga menziesii. The sequence goes on along the minus strand of LPNX011209953.1, from coordinate 49,767 downwards.
GTAAAGTTGTTAAGTGTAGATTATAGGGGCGGTGATGAAGGCTTCGGACCTCTACTATCCCAGACCGAGCATTTTCTCCATCAGATCAACCACCGTTGTGCGTTGGTACTTTAGAGGCTGTGACTACAACTGGAGGTGTTGGAGGGACGTCCTTGGGATGTAAAACTCCACTCACCATGCATCCGAAGGTAGGGTTGTGTGGAAAAAAGTGAATATCCCTAAGTGCTTAACATCTGTGCCCCGGTGGTTGGTGATTTCCTGGTGTAGATAACCGGGACGATGAAGAAATGTAATTTTATGTTCGCCAACCATCAGTACCCCCTGTCGAACTAGCTTCTCAAACCACACAACCATTGCAGTCTGTGAAATAACTCAACACTTCTCATAATTCAACCTTTCTGGTCTATCTCTCACCATCTACCCATTTCCATACCTCAACATCTCCAGAGAGGCATTATATAGGGTGATCCAAATCATCTTGGAAATAGTTACGCGTTGGAACACCGATCACCGAAACAATGGCATGTATGACACTGGGGTGAGGATATTCTCCTTTAATGCTTCAGTTATCTTATTTAACATGGATAATACTTTAATAAATTTCCCTCATGGCTACCCAGCTGGTTTAAAGCATTTGGATCTGACCTTTCTTGCCCTTTCGCTTACAGTGATGGTGGCACTTGAGCGGATTTAGTTCGTGGTGTCTCTTTGCTTCGTGTAGAGGTCATATTTGTCACTTCAAAAACATGAAATTCTTGCTTCCCTACTATTTTTTCAACATGAGCCACGTTCCATACTTGTGGAGTTGGGAAAGTTGGTGACATTGGACATGATCTTCGCCTTAGGCCTATCGCAAATGGCGTCTGAAAAATTAATTAATCTGCTGAGAGGTAGATCATGCGTCAGAACATCTCTTCTACTATCATATCTACGCTGGATGTGATACCCACATCCTTGAGGCCTTCTCAACCCTTCAATCTGGGGTCTTTCATATCCATCATCCACGTTTCTTTAACTTCTACCGCCAATTCCTCCTTCCTTGATCCAACGAGCAGCTTTAGACCACGGTATGTTTCTTATCCGTCGATCGAGATCAACCCTTCCATGCAACCATTGATCAGAGCGGACCCTACCACTTTCTATGAATTGAGATCCTGACCCTGTCTGTGCTAGTTCAGATCATGAAATGAACCACGACCGTAGATCTATCCCCGCCTTCGTCATGACCATTGATCTTTGCAGTCGGTACCACTTTTCGCAATTTGGAATCATGAGTTTATCTACACAAGTTTGGATTGCGAAATCAGCTAGGGATTTAGATCTGCTCATTCTCTCATCTCCGCCGTCAGATATTTCCACCTTTTAACCTGCTTCACGATTTGGGAAAGTTCCTTCTATCGAGCATGTTTCCCCAACGAAACTATCTCAGGTCGTCGATCGGGCTTCACCTTGATCTTGGCCTTTCATTTCTTGTCCCCTTTAACAGGCTTTGCAAACACCCAACTTAAATATCTCCTCAAATATTTTGGCCTGTGGAACCATGCACCATCGCTGATCTTCTCCGCTGTGAATGTAGATTGTTGATCTACGACGCCTCTTTATCTCATTCCCGCTGCAGCATGTCTCGATCTTTGGACAGATATTCATATGATGATCCTAACTGATGGAAACGCCCATTAGATAACCTGAAGGGTGTTCATATAATTTTTCATCGAATAAGACCCTTTTCGGATTCTTCCAAGGACATAACTCGACTGTTGCAAATGGAGTGCTAACACCTTTTTCCACCACAAAATCAATATAAATTTTGTTTTATTTTGATATCTGGCCCTATTAAAAATCTATGAGAGATCCCTCTCTAAAAAGGAAGAAGCCAATTCCCTTTCTTAAAGTGGTTTTTTTGTTACCTTGGGATTTACCTTCCACAACCTTGGGTACATTTTGAGTGCTAACAAACTGGCACCATTGCCAGGGACAAAAGTGCAAATCAACCCTGGGAAAAAATGACACAGATTCCAAGAAGAAAGGGTTTCCGTGAACAAATAGAGACTCTTAAATTTGAAAAAGGTTGTATAATTTTCCTTGGCGACTCCACTGAAAGCTTCTGGAAGGTGACTCCATTGGGGATACCAACGAACAAAAAAACCGATACGCGGAGGAGGGTTCAAATATTCCCTAAGTATGAATGACACAGTTTTAGATCTGACTGTTGATGGTGAACAATGGTCAAACATAAATAAGGTTGTTCCTCTTTCACCTGGTGACTCCATCCTCAAAGAATCCAGTCTAAAAAATGTTCTATGGAAGCTCCATTGTAAAAGGAGTTGCAAGGTTTGAGGAGCTGATTAAGTTTCTCCATCATAAATATGAGTTCTCAGGATGCAAGCTAATCTCCTGTGAATCTTGTTGCCATTCCTAGTTATCCCAATAGAATACCTAAGATAGGTTGGCTAACATATCTTCCATGATTCAAATATCAAAAGAATGATGATGTTGGGATTCATTTATTTATATTTCATAAGCATATACATAAACTAGGAATTGAATTGCATGAGGATTTTTTAATGAAAATGTTCATGGCTAGTTTAGAAGAAAATGCAAGGTCATGGTATGAGGGATTACTATCAAGAAGTTTATCCTTCCTTAATATTTTTCATACAGTATTTCATGAACATTTCAAAGATCAATATCCTTCTCGGCTGTCAATTCAAGATTGTTGTACACATGATAAGGAGTTCATTTAAAGTGTGAAAGACGAATGTGGTGATGATCAGTATATGGATGAAGAGGTTTTAGATATCTTACATGAATACTCATCTCAAAAATAAATACAAAACAATTTCCATGATATTCAATAAAACTCCCAGTAGTTGGTAATGTCTTCCTTGACTGAAGGTGACATAAGCCAAAACTCTGATTCCACCAGCTATTTTTCTTTCCCTGAAACTGGTGATAGTTTGCAGCTTATTTTTTATCTTTGTATGACCAAGAAAGAAGTTGGGATTGTAAATCAAATTCTTCCTCATATTATTCAACTCTTTAAATTTTTCCACAAGAGAAGGATGCCCCTGTTCAATCAGAAATCCCCCTTTTGCAGCAACAATTTCTTCAAAGACCAGCTATAGATTTTGTAAGTTCAAGGCCTGTTAATGAAGAAATTTCCATTGCAATCCAAGGTCAAAAGGCTGAAAACAAATAAGATAGTGAGTGTGCTGAAGGTGATAGTTTTCCTTTGTGTTATGTTTCAATTGAATTGCTGAGGTATTTACGTAAAATATCTAAGCAAGCGCAAAAACTTGAGGATATTACATTTGCATAAAAAGATAATGAAAAGGTCAAACAGTCATGCCATCAATCTCAGCCTAGTGATGTACATGAATAAGGTCATACTAATTTCCTTTATGAGGAATGTAATGAGCATGTTAAGAATTGTGTTAGTAATATTTTTAAAGAAAATTTCAGCATGCCTATATATGATGAATGTGAGGATGGCCAATTGGATGATGCACCCAAAGAACCAGGAGTCTACAATCATGGATTGGACCACCTAGAATAAACTGAGGGTCCTAAGTGGGATATCTCTTCACGTTTTCCAAATTCAGAATGTCAATAAGAGTGCATTTGAAGAAGAGGAGGACTACAAGTGGGATACTTCTTTATGTTTTCTAAATTTAGAAATTATTTTTCGCGATTCTATTGGAGACACAATGATATTTATTTTGAAACACTCGGAAGGAATCAGGTTTTGAATTCTGAGATATTAGATGAAGAATTTGGTGTCTCATTTGCAAATTTCCAAGAACATTCCTTGCATGATTATTTTGAAAAGAAGTATGACAATGTGCAGATGGAGTAACACTTGGAGCAGCCTTATCATGGAAAACAAATAACAAAATATTTGAAGGTTATCATGATCCAATGGATGAGTATATGGAGGATATTTGTAGTGGGAATGGTGGGTTAGTTTTGTGCAGTAAAGAGAATATTTTCTATCATAACCTTTCACCGTTCAGTTTATTTTTTTCTAGTTTGGATCAAGCAGGATGAATAAACCCAATCATTAGATCAATTGCTTGATCGGCTTCACTAGAAGTTAGAAATTACTTGAATGGGTATTGATGCTCAATAAGTAGGGTAGGTAGGCATGAATAAGCTCGACATGATGAACACTTCTTTCAGTATTTTTTCAGTTTGTTTCAACATGAATTTAGTTTTTTTCTTTTAGAGCATGTTGGGGATTTCAGGAAATGGTTGGGAGTCGTCCAATGGATTTGGAACCTCGTCTATGGGGTTATTTGCTACCTCGTAGGGAGGATACCATCTCAAGTTGGAGCCATTTGTAAGTACCATTTTTGGGCTAAGTAATTGAAATCCACCCTTAGCTGAATGTTGACAGGAAATGGACGACTTGGATGCGCAATGCTAGAGATCAAAGGATGGAATTCATTTTCACCCAAGGAAAGTCGGGAGAGGAAGTCAGATCGATCTCGCTTAGAGTCAACGGTGTAGAAAGGAAAAAGCGAGAAAAAAAGTGGCAGAAATAAAAAAAATGGAAGATATTAAGGTTTGGTCGTATAGAGTTAGAACATCCGCCTTCCACTTTCCGCAGTCCCCAAGATAAATGATGTGAAAAGAAAACGTCAGAAGTAGAAAAGGTGAAGTTTCGAGTTACAAAATTGGAAAACCTGACCTCTGCTTTCCATGATCCACCAGATCCACGGCTCAGGGCATTTCCGCACGGATCACCGATGCGGAAAGAAAGAAGCGGAAGCAAAAAAGTGGAAATATGAAGACTTGGTTATGAAAAGTAAGGATCCCGTCTTCTGTTTTCTGCAGCCTGTACTTGATCTTATATCAACAACTGGAAATTAATGCTACAAAGATAGACGGTGCAGAAGAAGGGAACATGTGCATGAGTTAACTAGACTTCTTGATATGCGAAAACATGTAGACCCTACAACTTTCAATGGTCTAGATCACCCCTGATCTCATATCCATGGTGGAGATTGATTCTGTTGATCTAACTTACATGAAGAAAATAAATATCCAAGTCAATGGAATCATTTAAAGGTCCTGTAGGTTTCGATGGCTCAGATCATGGTCGATCTAGATCTGCGATCGTGATAGATTCTGTTGATCCAACTAGAATGGATAAACCAACCTTTCTAATCTGCAAAATATTAAAGATCCACATCATTGAATGGTTAGGATTTAAGTAGGTAAAGATCAACGGTCCAGAATATTTTTCGCAGGTGAAGATGTAGGCATGAATTAAGGTGTTACAGATCGCTCGAATATCCTATGAACTGTCATTTTCAGCATGCGATCCTAAGTCCTTGTTGTCAAAATCCTCCAACTGATCCATGATCCGTGACCCCACGTGCTTGTCTGTTTGGTTTATGATCATGGTGGATCCACCAAGTCATCATTTTGTTAAGGTTTTCAGTCTCATGTTGTAATTGTTTTTGCTCTGTTTTGAGTTTGGTCTCGGGAGCCTAGGATACTATAAATATTCCCTCAATAAAGGAAGATGAGGTTGAAACCCATGAGAATTTTTTGTTATGCATTTTGTGATCCACTATTAATGAAATTGCAGAGCCAAAAGATGGCTTGTTGATGCAAAGATTCATGTGCAATTTATAATTACAGTTTGTTATTTATTTCCCTCTGTGTATGTCTTCTTGTTTAACTTTCCATTATGTCTTCTTTTAGATATAGAATGAGTGTATAATAGTTCATAATTCATATTTTTATGCTCTGGTTATTGTTCTAGGCTTTCACCAAGCTTTCTCACCAAAGTTGATGCATAATTCATCTTTCTGATGCTCTGTGTTGATGGACTGTCATCCTTCTTCTTTTCTCACCAGACCAACAACATTTTGACTGTAGTAGAGTGCTATCTTTTTGTTAACCCAAAAAATCCCTCACTCAGCTCTACATGGCCTACACCACCCAAGGACACCCATGCACGACTCTCATTTGACCCCATTTGACCCCCACACCCTCAAGGAGGCTTAAAAACATGAAAAAGGGCTTAAGAACCCATAAAGAGAGCCTAAATATCTCTCATAGGGGCTAAAGCCTCCAAAAAGGGGCTAAAACCCCTCAAAGGAGCCTAAAACCCTAAAAGGAGCTAAAGATTGAGCGAAAGGGGCTAAAAGCCCAAAAAAGGGGCAAAGCCCCAACCAGGGGCTTAAAACCCTATAATTCTTGAGAAAAACTATAAATAGAGGGGTGGGGTTCACTCTCAAAACATTCCTCCCTTGCATATTGTTATGCTTCCTGTGTGGATTCCTTGAGACCATTTTCCTCTCAAGCCATTCACACTCCCTCTCATCCATCCTCCCATTGAGCCATAGCTCCCCCCATTCTCAAGAGAGAGGTGCTTTTCCAAGCTAGGGCATGGTGGCCCATTTCCACCAAGAGGTATAAGCTTTGTTTAATGTCATTTTTATTCTAGTTTTTCTAACTTAGTTTGCTTGCAGGTTCATTTTATGTTCTAACAAGTTGTATGCAGGGTTCTAGAGTCTAACCTTGTGTGCATGGTTTCCATTTCTTTCTTTTCTATTCTCTTTGCTTCATTTCTATTTCATTTTTCTTGCATTACCATCAGGAACCCTACCCTTCCATCCTATAGATAGAAGGTATCCATTATTGCCTTGTAGTAAGGGAGAAATATATGCTACACTTTCCTTTGTAGTTCTTTTCATGTAGACTGTTACGTGATTCATTGGATTATCTGTGACTCCATAGCCCAATTTATGCTTTCCCTGTTTCAACCACAAAATTAGTCTAAATTTTGTTTTATTTTGATATCTGGGCCTGCTAAAAATATGTGAGAGATCCCTCTATAGAAAGGAAGAATCCAACTCCCTTTCTTAAAGTGGTTTTGTTGTTACCTTGGGATTTACCTTCCACAACCTTGGGTACATTCTGAGTGCTAATAGGTACAATTTACATTTTCATCATCTTGGGTAGCATGAAAGAGTCTAGACCATTTGTTTGATTCCAAGGTTGATTTTTCTACTGTGTAACATGTTATATCATTATCCAAAAAACAATTTCCCGTAACGGATTGAGTGCAATGTATAGGTTCATTTTTTCCTTCTAATTTTGTAGTTGTGTGTTTCCATATCAGCCTTTATTTGATTTTGTTTTCCACACGAAGGTAACCCTTAGTGAGACCATTCAATATATAAATACCATTAGAAATTTTGTAACCATATTTTTTTAGTAAAACACAATAATCCTCGAGGATATCTACCACAATAATATCTATGATTTGGAACACTGAAGGGTTGGATGCTAAGCCGATTATAACATATTTTAATTTCCTTATCACTCTAATGTCATAATTTTCTAATTGGATAATGTAGGTGGAAAACTCGGTTGCATTTAGGTTAATATTTTGATAGACTAAAAATGGAATTACATTAGATGAGGCCCCCAAATCTACTAGACAATTATGAACTTTGTGATTAAAAATTTGAAATGTTAGCGAAAATGGGGGTTTCTATGACTTAGATTTATTTCCAATCAATGCATCATTTAATGCACTTTTTTTCTTTGGTTTCATGTTGACATTAAAAAATGGAGACTTATGTTTCATTTCCAAGTTTTCCACCTTTTCATGAGATGCATCGGATTGTGGTGCAAATGCTTGCAGTAGTAGGTTTTTCTGTTGTGGAATATGGAAAATATAAAAAATGGAAACATTTGATTTGGTTTTCTTGAATATTCTAGCATGTTGTAATCCATCAAAATTATGTGCAGAATGAGATTGGATGCTTTTTTGGTCTAGGTAGGGGATGCAACTTTGTTCAGAATAATAGTGGGATGAGGTGGAGAGGAAGTTGTTGGAATAGTAATATTAGTCATGAGGGGGTAGTCTCTTTGGACAAGCTCGATTACTTGTAGCTCCTGAATTGCTTCTTGAGTTTCAATGGGGAATCCATGAAAAATGTCCCATGGGACCATGGTTTCCTCACGAATGGATCGTTCTTCATTTTCAGGGTCAAGAGGGGAGTTTTCATTTCGATTTCCACCATATAGAAACTAGTTTACTACCATGGTCATATAGTTAATACACTAAGGGCATGTATCCTTTGATTGATTGGAATGGTGGTAAGTGCAGTAATTTTCCATTCATATTCGGTCCATATTGAAATTCTTCAGTTCAAGTGGTTTTTGGATAAGCTTCATATAAAATGGTCTTAAGGGTATGTATTTAGATGCAACCTCACCCATATTTATTTTCAAAACAGTGACCTCATTAGACAACTTCTTAACTAGACGAAGAATATAGTCTACATCATTGGGCTCTTTGTCTGGTATGTTGTTGCTTGTTTTGGAAAGAGGTTTAGATGGAGCATTAAGTTTTTTGAAAGGATTTATGAACTTTGGAACTTTTTCCCCAGGATTCTGAGACAAAATAAACATCTTCTTTTCAATGTTCCTTTCTTCCTCAAAATTTTCTACCAAGGAAAGATTCCAAGCCCTTTTCACAAGCATGCATTCAAAAAATGTGTTCAAAAATATGTTCCCACATATATGTATGCATAACCATAATATTTATACAATCTATTAATTCAAACCCACTTAATTCGCCTTGCGTTGATTAAAGCATACCATATTTTTATGTCATGCATTCCACCATAATTATTTGAAATGTCTAGCCAATTCCTCAACAAATTATCCAACCACCTCCCCAATACTTTCTCGAACATCTAGACACCTTCTTCTTCATCACAAAACAAGTTACACTAGGAATATAACCTTTCTTTGTTAAGAGGCCCCTTAGGCATACTAGAAGGCACTTGTTTTCTTTTCTCAACAGTCCCTTAAGAAACCCTTCCCCTATGATGGTGTCTTAGTGTTGTAAAGAATAATTTATAGTGGAGGACACCAAAACAAGTAAGGAGACCATTGGAAACTTATGTAGCGCTATAGGATTTCCACATCTAACCACACTTTGTCTTCACCCATCGATGCCACTCATGGTATTCACTTCCACATCAAGGTCATAAGTCTTGACTTTCCTCGGTTATTTAATCATAACCAACACACAATATGACATGATATTTTGTTTCATATGAATGCATTCTAAATTCTAAATGATCATATTGGTCTAATGATTTCTTCCCTTACCACACCATACCATATCATACTAGGTAGGATATCATTCAAATTTTATCCACTCAAACAATACAAGCATACAAATTCATGATAGTACAATGTGAATAAAGGTATTCTTACCCAATCCCTTCTTTAATACTTATGATCAACATAAATAAGCCCATACTTGTATGGTTACTATCATCTTATTTGATATTACCCAGTAAATTGGTTTGTTATGAAGGTTTATACAATCCCTTTTACCAACTTTTAATCAACATTTTATTGTCCTTAACCTTCCTCCACAAGGTTGCATGTCATATGTAATATTATTCTCAACATAATAATTAATTTCTCCACCATTTCTAGTTACATAACCATCATCAACCACATTAATCATCATAATATCACACGTGTGCACACACACACACACATACACACATCAGTATACCACTCTATCACCTATCTACATGCACCATGTATTATCTCTCAATGTGCCTACTAGTGCATACACATTATAGATATCTAAAATCTTGGGTTTCAAGGCATTCCCATGCCTATATATTTAAACTTTCCCATGCCTAGATAAAATAAATCATTCTAAGTTTTGTTCTGAGTAAAATAAAAGGTTAAAAATTCCATTTCCCCACGATTTTACCTACATATTGTTGATGTATTTGTAACTTCAGAATTTATTCACTTTAATAACTTATGTATTGTACCCCAATGTTTATTCTGGGAAGTATCTGTAATGTAATTGAGTCATGTCATGCCCTGATTTTTCAATCGGGAGATTCAATATTGTAAACAAGTCATGTAAAGTCATAGAGTATAACCCTCCTTATTGATCAAGGGTTAAAGTCCCCACAATTGTGGGGCCCTAGGGTTATTAGATTCTCCTAGAGAAGTCGGCCCTAGTGAGTTATTGTCAAGTGGGGAATTAGTATAAATAAAGAGGTATCCTCTCTATTTATCACACATTCATACTCATTCACTCACACTCAGTTGTAGCGCATAACTGAGAGAGAGAGAAGAAGATGGAACAAGAGAGAGAGAGACTACTGCTGTCGGGAGATCATCTTACTGTCTTTGGGTTTTACTTTTGGTGCTGATTCTATCTCTAAGGAAGTTGCAAGGTTTTCTCATTTATGGTTTCCCCAAGGAAAATATTTGTGTTCATTGTCTCTTGTGTTTGATTGTTGTGCTTGTTATTCTCTCAGATAAGATCCTAAGATCATATAGCTTAAATGTTAAAAATCTAACATGGTATCAGAGCTAACCTAAGAAGACGACACTGTGCAACTACGGAAACTAGGGCTTCCTCCTCCACATATTTTCAGCAAAATAAGGTTGGGATGACTCTCCTCTCCAAAGCGCATCTTTCTGTTGAAGCAGAATCTGATTCTGAGAATTTTTCAGTTTTTGACCCGACTCTACTGCTGGAAATTAGGGCTTTCCATAGAAGTGGAATTTTTTAGTGAGCCCAGACCTTGATTGATATCCTCCCAAGAATCAAAGTTTAGAGCTCAAGATCAAAGTTTTCAGTTCGGTAGAACTCCAGGAAAGTCAAACCCTAATCTGCTCCCGAATCAACTCTGCATAAATTCAGCTCCAGGTCCAGTTCCGAAATCTTAACCTGGTAAGATCTAAATATTTTGTATTTCCATTTGAGTTTCTTTGTTAAGATGTCTCATCATACCAATCTTTATGAAAATATTGAGGGAGCTGATAACTTTTGAGCTTGGAAGTATAGGATCTCCCTGGTCCTGGAAGAAAATGAGTTGGACTCTTACATCAATGAAGAGGTTCCATTTCCAGAGGGAGATGAGGCTAAAGCCTTACACAAGAATAAATTGGTCATGGCTAAGAGGATTATTGCTGATTCAATCAAGGATCACCTCATACCATAGGTGTCCTCTCTAAATACACCTAAAAATATGTTTGATGCCCTAACCAAGTTATTTGAAGGGAAGAACATAAACCGAAAGATGACTCTGAGAAACCAACTGAAGAATGTAAAGATCCAGAATGTGGAAACCATCTAGTCTTACTTTACAAGGGTCTGTCAGATTAAGGAACAACTGGAAGCAGTAGATGAAGATGTAGAGAATGCAGAAATTGTGATGACCACCCTGAATGGTCTTCCTAGGGCATGGGACTCTTTCATTCAAGGAATCTGTGCCAGAAAGAAGCTAATCAAATTTAATATACTGTGGGAGGAATGCTCACAAGAAAAATCTCGAATAGTAGCTTGAGAAGAAAACATGGGAAATGAAGATCAAGCTCTCATAGTCCACACCATGAAAACCAGAAGGGACTATCATAACTCCAAAGGTAAGCATTCACGCCCTAGAAGAGACCTATCTACTATCAGATGCTACACATGTGATGAGAAAGGAAACATATCTATATACTATCTTAAAAACAAATGTGGTTCTCACAAGAAAAATGGAAACAAGAAAAGACATCATGCTCACACTGCAGAAGACGATGAACCTCCCAATAAGAGAGCCAAACAAGAAAGTTATGAAGAATATGTTCTGATCTCTACCCTGACAGGAATTGTCTCACTTGGAAGCAATGATTGGCTTACAGATAGTGGTGCTTCCAAATACATGATGGGATTTTAGGAATCCTTTATGAAACTATCATAACATGAATCACCCCACAAGGTGAAACTTGGGGATGACTACCAATATCCAATAAAAGGTAGTGGTGAATCCTCCTACAAGCTAGACTCTGGAAAGTCTATGAAAATGAAGGATGTCCTATTTGTACCGAGACTAAAGAATAACCTTATATCCATCTCAGCACTAGATAAAAAAGGCATGAGGGTTGCATTTATAGATGGCCAAGTCCTCATGTGGCCAAAAGGAAAGAATATTGATGATGCAGTAGTAATTGGAGAGCAAGAAGGAGGACTATACAAATTGAAGGGCCAACCAGAATAAGATTTGGTTCATGAATCGATAGAAGCAAATGAACTTTGGCATAGAAGGCTTGCACATGTGCATTACAGGGCACTACCACTTGTAAGAAAATTTGTTGAAGGTCTTCCAGAAATGCAGACAAAACATGAAGGTGTATGCAAAGGATGTGCGAAAGGAAAGAATACGAAGAAGACATTTCCAAGTAGCGAGAGCAAGGAAAAAGGAATATTGGAAATCCTCCACTCCGATGTATGCGGTCCAATGTCATCCAACTCTCTAAGAGGGTATGTATACTATGTTTCCTTCATTGATGATTTTTCTAGGAATACATGGATATACTTCATGAAGAACAAAGACGAAGTATTCAACAAGTTCAAGGAATTCAAATCCCTGATTGAAAACTACATAGAGAAGAAGATCAAGATTTTTCGATCAGACAATGGCATAGCATTCACATCAAATGAATTCAAGGAATTATGCAAAGATTCAGGGATTAAGAGGGAGTTAAACACTCCATATAATCCACAACAGAATGGGGTTGCAGAAAGAAAGAATAGAATGATCATGGAAGCTGCAAGGGAAATGCTTCATGATCAAGATCTTCCCATGCATATATGGGAAAAAGATGCTAGAATAGCTATGTATGTACATAACTGTAATCTACATAGAGTACTTGAGAACAAGACACCTGAAGAAGTATTTTTCAGCAAGAAACCAGAAGTCAGTCATCTCAGAATATTTGGCTATCCAGTGTACATAGACATTCCAAAAGAAAAGAGGACAAAGTTAGATCCTTCAGGAAGGGCATATTTGTGGGATACTCTGAAATCTTGAAGGATTATAGAATATACTTCCTAGGATTCAAGAAGGTTGACATCAGCAGGGACATAACCTTTGACGAAGACTCAGCTTACAGCAAATCCAGAAAGAGACATGCTGAAGAATATGAAGAAACATAAGTACCTATAATTCATGACACAACCATGAACGAAGAAATTCCAGAAGAAGATCAAGAAGTAGAAGAACCTCAAGAACCTATAGATCCACCTCAATAAAAGAATCCTCACAAGAGAAAACCTGCTTGGGTACGAGAAGCTATCCAAGGTGCAGAAAGATATGGGGCTACAGAAGAAATACATAGAGAAATGAAAAGAACCAGGACCTGTTCCGGTTATGTAGCCTTATTATGTGACTTCATTGATAAAGAACCTCCCAACTGTGAAGAAGCAACAAAAAATAAAGAATGGAAGGATGCTATGATCAAAGAGTATCAATCGATCATGAAGAATGATGTTTGGGATTGTTAGATTTTTAACATTAAGCTAGCATTATTAGGATCTTTAACTAAGAGAATAACAAGAACAACAATCAAACACAAGAGACAATGAACACAGTGTTTTTGCTCGGGGAAACCATAAATGGAGAAAACCCTGCAATTTCCTCAGAGATAGAATCAACACCAAAATAGAAAAGCCCAAAACAGTAAGATGATCTCCCAACAATAGTAACCTTCTTTCTATCTAGCCCCAGTGTCTTCTCCTTCCTCAACTATGTGCTACACTTGAGTGTGTATGAGATGTGTGTTAAATAGAGAGGTCACCTCTCTATTTATACTGCTTCCTGGCATGACTAAAACCCTACTAGGGCTGACTTCATTAGCTGAGTCTAATAACCCTAGTGCCCCGGAACTACGGGGACTTTAACCCTTAGACAATAGGAGGGTTACCCATAATGACTTGGCATGAATTATTTACATTATAGATCCTCCCGATCGGAACATCGGGGCATGACATCATGACTCAATTACATTACAGACACATCCCAAAATAAACATCAGGGCACAAGAGATAAGATACATAAATGAATACATTCTGAAGTTACAAATACATCAACACTCCCTCTTAACTAGGAAGGTATTCTTTCGACACAATTTTTAGCACTGGTCTTCTTCTCTGTATCGGTTGGATCATCTTGTCCTCTTCATCTTCAAGTATTCTTCGTCTTCTTCGTCTTCTTTGTCTTCTTTGTCTTCAAGTCTTCTTCATCACAGGATCCACATCATCACAACTACTGGATCATCACTGCTAGATCATCATCACATCTAGATCATCACTTGATCTGGATCATCATCAAGTCTGGATCATCATCATATCTAGATCATCACTTGGTCTATATCGTCATCAAGTCTGGATCATCATCACATGCTATCTTAGAATGGTGCTATCTCAATTCTTCTCGTCACAGGAAGTTCTATAGAGTCAATCCTGTAGGCCTACCCTTCATGTAGGTCTTCATCAGTGCTTATATCTGAAACTTAAGACATAATGGCCTGCCCAGCTCTTACATCTAACCTCATCTTGTCAGAAAGGCATGCCCAGCACTCACATCTAACCTCATCTTGTCAGAAAGGCCCAGCACTCACATTTGACCATGTGTAAACACATCGCGCCAGAATGGCTTAGCACTTATATCCAATCATGTGTAAGCACATTGCATCGGAAAGTATTTTCACTTACATCCGACCCCATCTTGTCAGAAAGGCACAACACTCACATATTCTGACCATGTGTAAACACATCGCACCAAAATGGCTCAGCACTTATATCCGACCTCATCCTATCAGAAAGGGTCTGCACTTACATTCGACCATGTGTAAACACATCGCATCGAAAGGGCATGCACTCACATCTGATCATGTAGGAACTAATCCTATCATCGCATCAAAATGGTCCCTAGTCCCAGACTGAGCTACCTGGTAACTGACTAGGTGCCTCCATTCTCCCAGAGAATGGCAGTTGCCCTTACATCTGACCTACTTGTCAGAATGGCCAACACTCACATTTGACATGGGAGGAACCTAATCCTTTAGCCATGACAGAATGGTTCGGCCCTTACATCTGATCAAGTGGGAACACATCCCTCTCTCACATCAAAACAACTTCTTAGTCCTAGAATGAGTTTTCCTAGTAACTGACCAGGCACCTCCATTCCCAGAATGGAAATAAAACTCATATTTGACATGGAAGGAACCTAAATCCTCTTACCATGATATAATGGCTTAGTCCTTACATCTGACCATGGAAGGAACTTAATCCTCTCCCTTGTTAGAATGGCTCACGGACTCATCACTTCCCTTTGGAGGGAACCTCGATCTAGAGAACACCAAGATTCTCCCTAAAGTACTCAAACTTCACCCTAGCCAATGGCTTCATCAACACATCAACTATTTGATCATCCATCACAACATACTGGAGCTTCACTGCTCCCCTCTACACCATATCCCTGATATAGTGATACTTGATCTTGATATGCTTCGACTTGTCATGGAACACTGGATTCTCTAACAACTTCACACAACTCTGGTTGTCACAATGTATACAAGTAGCATCCAACTAGAGATCAAATAAATCAGATAGTAGCTTCCTCAGCCATACTTCCTCAAAACTAGCTGAACAAGCTGCGACATACTTTGCTTCAGCTGTACTTAGTGCCACATAGGATTGCTTCCTGCTAAACCAAGAGATCACACCTGATCCCATACTGAAGCAACACCTTGAAGTGCTCTTCCTATCGAAGGCAATGCTTGCCCAATTTGAATCAACATAACCCTCCAGGTTAATCTTCTGATTTGACTCATACTTGAGCCCATAATCAACTATACCCCTCAGGTACCTCAAAATATGCTTTGCAACAATCAAGTGAACATTTCTCGGATCTGTCAAGAACTGGCTCAAAGTGTTCACAACAAAGCAAATGTCTGGTCTTGTGTTCATCAGGTACATCAAGGACCCAATCATCTGACGATACATTGTAGCATCAACTGACTCTGATGAAGCATCACTCAATAGCTTCAGGTTCGATACCATAGGTGTGGCCATGGATTTGCAGTCAATCATTCCAAAACTCTTCAGGATATCTACTACATACTTCCCTTGTCCAAGGGAGATTCCATCTGCACTCTGCCACACCTCCATGCCTAAGAAATAGTGCATCATACCCAAGTCCTTCATTTTGAACTCAGCAGCAAGCTTTATCTTCGTATCAGTAATCAACCCATCCATACCTGTCACAAAAAAACATCTACATATAGTAGAAGCATCACTGGGTTGCCATCTTCAACCTTGTAGTAAAGATTGGAATCTGCGTTACTCTTGGTAAAGCCCAAACTGGATAGAAAGCTGTCAATTTTGTCATACCAAGTCCTAGGTGCCTATTTCAAACCATACAGGGCTTTCTTCAATCTGCACACATGAGACTCCCTATCATGTGTCTCAAAACCGAGTGGTTGTTCTACATACACTTCCTGTTCTACTACACCATTCAAGAAGGCAGTCTTGACATCCATCTAGTGTATCTTCCATTTCATCACTGCAGCCAGAGAAAGTACTGATCTGATGGAAGTGTATCTCGCTATAGGTGCAAAGGTTTCTTCATAATCTATTCCTTCCTTTTGTGAGAAACCACGAGCCACAAATCTTGCCTTATATTTTTCAATGCTACCATTTGCAGCATGCTTGATCTTGTAGATGTATTTGGAAGTTACAATTGACTTCCCTTCTGGTCTTGGGAAAACATCCCAAACATCATTATTCATGATCAATTGATACTCTTCGATCATAGCATCCTTCCATTCTTTCTGTTCTGTCGCTTCTTCATAACTGGAAGGTTCTTTATCAATGAAATCACATAGTAAAGCTACATACCTGGAGCAGGATCTAGTCCTCTTTCTTTCTCTGTGATTCTCTTCTGGAGCCCCATATATTTCCGCACCTTCGATAATTTCACGTACCCAAGCAAGTTTCCTCTTATGAGGATTCTTCTCCAGAGGTGGATCTATAGGTCTTTGTAGTTCTTCAAATTCTCGGTCTTCTTCTTGAGTTTCTTCATTCATGGTTGTATCATGAATTCTGGGTGCTTCTGCTTCTTCAATTTCTTCAGCAGGTCTCTTTCTGGATTTGGTGTAAGCTGAGTGTTCATCAAATGTCACATCCCTACTGATGTCAATATTATTGTATCCTGGGAAATATATTATGTAAGCCTTCAAGCTTTCAGAGTATCCCACAAATATACCCTTCTTTCCTGAAGGTTCTAATTTTGTTCTCTTCTCTTTTGGAATGTGTATGTACACAGGACAGCCAAATATTCTGAGATGGCTAACTTCTGGTTTCTTGCCAGAGAAGAATTCTTTAGGAGTCTTGTTCTCGAGTACTCTATGTGGAGTATGGTTATGTACATACACCGTTGTTCTGCCATCTTCCACTCAAATATGCATAGGAAGATCTTGATCATGATGTTAGTTTTTCATCATTCAAGCTAGCATTATGATCTTAGGATCTTTAACTAAGAGAATAACATGCACAACAATAAAACACAAGATACAAGAGACACAAATAATTTTCCTCTGGGAAACCATAAAGGAGAAAACCCCACAACTTCCTCAAAAATAGAATCAACACCAAAAGTAAAAACTGAAAACATAAAGATGATCTCCCGACAACAGCAGTCTCTCTCTTGTCCCAGTAACTTCTCCTCTCACTCATGCTCTCCAATGAGTGAGTGTGTGTGTGATAAATAGAGAGACTCACTCTCTATTTATATTCTTTCATTCACATGAAACCCACTCGAACATGTCAGCCTCACTTAACAATTACTTACTAGAGCCAACATCTCTAGGAGTGTCTAATAACCCTAGTGCCCCACAACTTGTGGGGACTTTTCCTCATCCGACCAATAAGGATGTTTATCCTTAACACAATGGTGGGGACTATTGCCCCGACTTATAATGACTCACATAGGGTCAACTTCACTAGGATAGTCTAATAACCCTAGGGCTCCACAACTGTGGGTTGTGGGGACTTTAACCCTTGACCAATAGGAGGGTTACCCACAATGACTTGACATGACTTTCACATTATAGAAACTTCCCGATCGGAACATCAGAGCATGACATGATCAAGTACATCCCGGAATAAACATCGGGTTACAATAGATAGGAAATACAAGTGAATACATTTTGAAGTTACAATTACATCAACACTCCCTCTTAACTAGGAAGGTATTCTCTTGACACAATTTTCATCACTGGTCTTCTTCCATGGATCATCTCGTCATCTGCATCTTCAAGTCATCTTCATCTTCAAGTCATCTTCATATTCAAGTCATCTTCATCTTTGGATCTGGATCATCACTGGATCTGGATCATCATGGGTCATCATCACTCGATCTGGATCATCACTCGATTTGGATCATCACTCGATCTAGATCATCACTTAACATCATCACTAGATCTAGATCATCACTAGACATCATCACTGGATCTGGATCATCACTAGATCTGGATCATCATTGGACATCATCAGTGGATCTGGATCATCACTGGACATCATCAATGGATCTGGATCATCACTCGATCTGGATCATTGCTGGACATGATCACTGGATTTGGATCATCACTCGATTTGGATCATCGCTGTTGAATCATCATCACTGGATCTAGATCCTCACTCAATCTGGATCAGTACCACGGGTGCTATCTCATGATTCTTCTCATCACAGGAATTTCTACAGAGCTATCCTTCATTCATGCTGGTTGTAGGCCTAGCCATCATGTAGGTCTTCTTCAGCACTTATATCTTACCTACTCATCAGAATGGCCCACCCAGCACTTACATTTGACCTACTCATCAGAAAGGCATGCCCAACACTTACATCTAACCTACTCGTTAGAAAGGCATGCCCAACACTCACATCTGATCATAAAGGATCAATACTATAATCACATCAGAAAGGCCTAGCACTCACATTCACCAGCATGATAGGACATCACTATCATCTGTGAAAAGGATTCAGCACTTACATCTAACCTGGTAGGAACCAAATCCTACACCCTCGTCAGAAAGGCATGCACTCACATCTGACTTGGTAGGAACCAAATCCTACACCCTCGCCAGAATGGCCCCTAGTCCCAGACTAAGCTACCTAGTAATGGACCAAGTGCCTCCATTCTCCCAAAGAATGACAGTTTCCCTTATATCTGATCTGGTAGGAACCAAGTCCTACACCCTCATTAGAATGGCTTGCACTCACATTTGACCTGGTAGGAACCAAATCCTACACCCTCATCAGAATGGCCCCTAGTCCCAGACTGAGCTACTTGGTAACGGACCAGGTGCCTCCACTCTCCCAGAGAGTGGCAGTTGCCCTTACATCTGACCTACTCGTCAGAATGGCTAGCACTCATATCTGAAATGGGAGGAGCCTAATCCTTTAACCATGATAGAATGGATCTACTCATCAGAATGGCTCTCTTAGTCCCGGACTGAGTGTTCCTGGTAACTGACCAGGTACCTCAATTCCAAGAATGGCATTCAACACTCATATCTAACATGGAAGGAACCAAATCCTCTCACCATGATAGAATGGCTCAACCCTTATATCTAACCTGCTCGTCAGAATGGCTTCTGGACTCATCACTTCCCCTTGGAAGGGACCTCGATATGGAGAACACCAAGCTTCTCCCTGAAGTACTCAAACTTCACTCTGGTCAATGACTTCATCAACACATCAGCTATATGATTGTCTATCTCAACATACTGGAGCTTCACTTCTCCCCTCTACACCATATCCCTGATATAGTGATACTTGATCTCGATATGCTTTGACTTGTCATGGAACACTAGATTCTCTAACAACTTCACACAACTCTGGTTGTCACAGTGTATACAAGTAGCATCCAATTGGAGATCAATTAAATTAGACAATAGCTTCCTCAGCCATACTTCCTCACAACTAGCTAAATAAGTTGTGACATACTTTGCTTCAACTGTACTCAGTGCCACACAGGATTGCTTCCTGCTAAAACAAGAGATCACACCTGATCCCATACTGAAGCAACACCCTGAAGTGCTCTTCCTATCGATGGCACTTCCTACCCAATCTGAATCAACATAACCCTCCAAGTTAAACTTCTGGTTTATATCATACTTGAGCCCATACTCAACTGTACCCCTGCATGCTTTGCAACCATCAGGTGAATATGTCTCAATGTGTTCACAGCAAAGCAAATATCTGGTTGCAGGTACATCAAGGACCCAATCATCTGACGATACATCGTAGCATCAACCATCTCTGATGAATCATCACTCAATAGCTTCAGGTTCGATGCCATAGGTGTGGTCATGGCCTTACAATCCATCATCCTGAACCTCTTCAGGATATTTACTGCATACTTCCTTTTTCCAAGGAAGATTCCATCAGCATTCTTCCACACCTCCATGCCTAGAAAAATAGTACATCGACGCATAATAGGAGCATCACTGGTCTTCTTCCTTCAACCTTGAAGCAAAGGTTGGAATCTTCTTTACTCTCAGTAAATCCTAGAGTCATCAGTAATCTATCCATTCTGTCATACCATGTCGAACCTTAGATATTCTGTAGTCACTCCCTCTAAAGCGAAGCATCATACTCCCTCTGTCTTCTGTACTCTATGCACTGAAACATTCTGTACCGGAGTGACAAGTAGCTTCCTATGCTACTAGTATTCTATGTATCCATCTAGTGTATAGAATTTCATCTTCAACCTTGCAGCAAAGGTTAATATCTTCATCAATCTCATCATGTGTGTGTTTCAATTCTTACTGGTCGCAAATGTCTCTTCGTAGTCTATTCCTTCTTTTCGTGAGAAGCCTTATGCTACGAATCTTGCTTTGTATCCCATGATGTTTCCATCTACTGCATGATGGAACTACGAACTTCCCTTCATGTATCGATACTGCATCCTAGAGATCATTCTTCTTGAACTGGTCTTCCCTTCCTTCTTGGTTACTTCTTCATGGCTGGAAGGTTCTGCATCAATGATGTTGTTGCACTCGTCATATTATTCTTCATTTTTGAACTGTTGTCACTTGTTCTTCAGAACAAGTCTTCATTCTTCTTTGCTTGTAGGCGATTATGTATGTGATCTTTCCTACAAGTCAAATGCATTTGTATGGTTAGAAACATTTCACAAGGAATATTCATACTAGGAAATTCTTATGCATAAATATATGATCATGCAACTGCTTTAGCCAATACAACATTCATCCATATCTCACGGAAACTTTCTAGATGCCTTCCATCTCTACTAGGACAACATTGAGATTGTGCACTAATCCAATATGTCAGCAAAGTGGTTTCATTCTAGATAAGTAGCAATGGAGAGTTGTATAGCACCATGAGCTACTTACCCATTACATGCATATTAGTAGTATACTGTCATTAATGTACACATTCTATTATGCATAATACATCAACTGAATATAAACAAATGCATAACAAAATAATATCATGAAATGACAATTGAATACTTATCTTTATTTGTTTCGTGGTATACTACTTCTTGAGCCTTCAGCTTCATCATCTTCTTCATTCATAATATCATCGTTTCTTATCCAAATGCTAAGATGGATAAGGGGTTCTTCAAGAGTTGAGTTCTTCTTGGCCTTGGCCAAGTTCTTCTTGTGTAAGGCTTTTAACCTCATCTACCTTTGGAACTGGAACCTCTCTACTCATGTAAGTGTTAGAATAATCAACCCATAGTTAGCTTCCCTAGACATTAATTAATCCATTTTTGTCTTATTTTCCTAGTTTCCATATTCCACCTTATGCAAGTTGTCTTCCACATGTCCAAAGTGGTCAAACTTGCTAAAATTGAGTCATGGAGCACTTGGGAAACCACTTAATATCAAATCTTCTTTATTCCTGCCCTTCCTAGCGCATGTCTGCTTTTTCTGCTTTATTGCTTGCTTTTGCTAAGTTTTAAGGAAATTGGGAAAGTTTGACTAGGTGAAGTTAACTTGTTTTTTGTCCTCATCATCCTCCACTCTTTTCTCCTAAGAAAAGCATGTATGATTTGTACTTCCATCATATATTATCTTTCC
Source organism: Pseudotsuga menziesii (assembly GCA_001517045.1). Lineage (NCBI taxonomy): Eukaryota > Viridiplantae > Streptophyta > Pinopsida > Pinales > Pinaceae > Pseudotsuga > Pseudotsuga menziesii. The sequence continues at coordinate 27,806 of LPNX011209953.1, read as the reverse complement.
TAATTTATTTTGCCAATTTGTGAGCTCCTAGACAGATTTGGAAACTGCTTTATGCACCTATGGGGGATTTGCTTAGATTTAGTAAGCCTGCTTTTAACCAAATTCGAATGGCATCCTTATGCATTCGAATCTCTCATGTAATTATTTATTATGGCAGCCTATGACTTCACAGGGTTGGCTATTGTACACTTATTCAATACATATTAGTGTTCTGCTCCATATTCAGTCTCCTTTGTGTGTAATTTGCATGTGTAATTGAAAATTTTTGTGAGTGTAATTGTTCTAACAACTGGATTCAATTTACACATGGTATCAAAGCCTTTGTATATCAATTTCTCTCCTTCCAATTTGTTATTGCAGGTTCTACATCATTGAATGGGAGCATTCTGTTGACTGAAGAGACAATTTATGAGCTATGGATCAATCTCAGAAGATCATCTTGAATCCATTTAAATTATTTGAATGGAAAGCAGAGATGGAGATACTGTTGAGAGAGAAAGGCCTCTATAGAGTGACTATGGAAATAGAAGCATAGCCCAATGCAGCTGCAGAGAAAATTAAATGGCACAACAGGAGGGATGAGGCCTATGGTCTCCTATGTTTGAGCATATCCAAAGACCTCCTTTTCTATATTGATGGATTAACATCACCAAATTAAGTATGGGAGAATCTTGTTGAGATTTTTGGTAATAAAAATGAGATTAGGGGAAATCAAATTGAAAATGAATTGATCTCCCTGAGTCCCAATAGATTTGAATCCCTGCAACTCTACTTTTCCAAGTTCAAAGCCCTTGTTTTGTAGCTAAAACAGTGTGGAATCGAAAAGAAGGAGGAGCAACTGGTTTTGGCCATACTCTTGAAACTTGGCCTTGACTATTCAGTGTTTGTCTCAACCTTCCATGCCACAAAGTTGACAGCTCGAGCTTGGAAAATGCCTAGCCTTGCAGATTTCATGGAATCTCTCACACAAGAACAAGATAAATTGGTGATGATGGGCACCATCAAACCTTCCAAAGACCAAGCTCTGGTTGCTGGAGATTCGAGGGTGGATTCAAAAGGCAAGAATAAAGGTAAGAAGCCACCTAAGCAAAATAGAGACAAGAATAAGTCTCCAGAGGAGCCCCAAGGTTCCAAGAAGAAGAAGAACAAAGGAGAAATGAGCAAGTGCGCATACTGTAGTAAGGGCAATCATCCTGAAAGCTCCTGTATGAAGAAGAAAATTGACATGCTGACCCAACTCCTGGAGAAGAATGGAATCTCCCTTCTTGATAGCTCAAAGAAGAGGGAAGGAGGATCAAATTCATAAGACAGAGAGAGAGTTCATGCATTGGTTGCTAGCACATCAAGCTCACCTAGTTTCATCATTGATTCTGGAGCTTTAAGACATATGGTTTTGACCAAGGAGGCATCCACCTCACTTGACATGTCGAAAGTTCCACCAATAGTTTTGGGAGATGACTCTCTCATTGAAAGTTTGGGCAAAGGGAGGATTGATCTTGACCATGGTAAGTTCAGCAATGTATTGTATGTTCCAGGTCTTGCCTCCAACCTCTTATCAGTGTATCAGATGACCCACACAGGGTCTCCAAAGAAGGTCATATTCTCCCCTGATGAAGTTGAGATCACAGAGATCTCAAGTGGTAAAGTCATTGCAAAAGGAGTTGCAAATCACACTTCAAAGGTATACATGTTCTCACACTTCCTACCCTACTCAAACCCCTCTGCTCTTCTAATTCATGCTAATGAGGCAAGCAAGATTTGGCATGAAATATTTGGCCACCTTAACTATAAGTATCTTTATGATCTTAGTGAAAAATAAATGGTCATAGGGTTACCAAATATTAAGTTTTCCAAAGGATTTTGTCAAGGTTGCATCTTAGGAAAACACCCAGAGCATAAATTTGAGAAAAATAGTCATGAGAGAACCTCTGCACCTCTTGAGTTGATCCACAGTGATTTTGCTATCCCATTTAATCATATGTCAATGAGTTAGGCCAAATATGCATTGACATTCATAGATGAATTTTCCAGGTACTGTTGGGTTTACTTCCTGAAACACAAGTCTGAAGTTTTTGGCCTCTTCAAAGTCTTTAAGGCTTTGGTTGAAAACCAGTCTGGGAGGAAACTCAAGGTCCTCAGATATAACAATGGTGGTCAATATGTCAAGTCTAAGTTCATTCAATATTGTGTAGATGTAGGTATTCAGATGCAACATTCTATCCCTTACACACCATAGCAAAATGGTGTTGCTGAGAGGAAGAACAGATCACTAAAAGAGATGGCAACCTACATGATGGAGGCTAAGAATTTGCCACCAAATTTTTGGGCCGAAGCTATAAACTATGTAGCCTATATCCAGAATAGGGTGCCTCATAAACAACTTGATGGTATGACTCCTTTCGAAGCATGGAGTGGGCACAAGCCATATGTGACCCATTTCAGGATTTTTGGCTCAAGGGCTTGGGCTAGAATTCCAACAGAAAAGAGGAAGGCTTTGCAGCCCCAAATCCAAGAGTGTCTATTTTTTGGGTACTTTGAAGATTCAAAAGGGTACAAGCTGATCAATTTGAGCACAAACAAATCCTTCATTGAAAGGAGTGTTCAGTTCCAAGAAGATCCTTTAGCAGCAGTGGAAGTTGGAGAATCCTCTTCACCACTAGAATCATTGAATGTAGGTGAAGAGATAGTTGAGTTTTCTGATTCTGATATGTCTGATAATGATGATTTAATTATAGATCCTAACAGTCCTACAAGACCAAAATGGGCAGCAAAGACCATTCATGCAGCTGGAGAACTAGCTGGAAATCCTAATGATCCTAGGAGGACTAGATCTTAGTTTGAGAGTGCTATGTGTATGAAAGATCCTTTGTTTGTAGAGAAATGCTATCTGATGGTTGAATCAGACCCACAGACATATGAATATGCAGCACATGATCCAAGATGGCAAACAACCATGAAAGAAGATTTCAGCTCACTCCAAAAGAACAACACTTGGGAGCTGGTTGATCTTCCCCCAGGGAGGAAGCTAGTTCAATGTAAGTGGGTTTACAAAACCAAGTTTTCTGCTGATGGTTCACCTTTGAAATATAAGGCAATATTGGTAGCCAAGGGCTACTCACAGGTACATTGCATAGGCTACAATGAGACCTTTGGACCAGTGGCAAAGATGGACTCCATCAGGCTAGCCTTAGCCATTGCAGCTTCGAAGCAGTGGGAGGTACATCACATGGATGTGAAGTGTGCTTTCCTGAATGGAGATCTTACTGAATATATTTACATGCAGCAACCTCAAGGCTTTTCTACTAATCCATATCTTGTGTGCAGGCTAAAGAAATCATTGTATGGGCTTAAGCAAGCCCTCAGGGCTTGGTATGCCAAGATTGATGGCTTTCTGCTATCATTGAATTTTGTTCGATGCAAATCAGATCCTAATATTTATTTGAAGCTGATTCATGGTTCTTTGATTATTTTTTTCTTGTATGTAGATGACCTTCTCATTACAAGAAGCTCAAAGGATGAAATTGCCTCCTTGAAGGATGCAATGAACCATGCATTTTCAATGACGAATTTGGGGTTATTGAGCCAGTTCTTGGGTATTGAGATTGCTCAAACCAAACATGGAATAAAAGTACATCAGTACAAGTATGCCTTGTATTTTCTGAACAAGTTCAACATGAAGGATTGCAAGCCAAGCAAGACTCCCTTCCTTTCAGGAGTTAAGCTTGAAGAAGCAGATTCTTCACCTATGGTAAACAATACACTATATGGGAAATTGATTGGGTTTTTGTTGTACCTTACACATACTCAACCTGATATTTCTTATGCAATAAGTGTGGATTCAAGATACATGGATCAGCCTCATGAGATCCATTGGATAGCAGCCAAAAGGATCCTTAACTTTGTTCAGGGAACAAGGACTCATGGGATCTTCTGCAAAGCTAAATCTGATCTTGATTTGATTGGGTTTACTGAAAGTGATTGGGCAGGTGACAACACAGATTGAAAGTCAACATCAAGATATTTGTTCATGCTTGCTGAAGGACCAATCAACTGGTCAAGTAATAAATAGAGTTCCATTGCACTCTCATCTACAGAAGCAGAGTATAGAGGAGTTGTAAATGCAACAACTCAATGTTTATGGTTGCAGGGGTTACTTGGTGAGTGTGGCTTCAAATCATAATAATCAACTACTGTCTATTGTGATAATTAGAGTACCATTCAAATCTGCAATGATCCAGTTCAGAGACAGAGAACCAAACACATTGAGATCCATATGCACTACATCAGACAGCTTGTGCATGATGGCACCATTCACCTACTCTTATGTTCATCTTCAGAACAAGTAGTAGATATCTTCACCAAAGTTTTTTGTGAGAAGAAATTCAGCAATCTCAAATCACTGCTGGGGATTTCTGATCATGTTGTGAAGCATGAGTGATGACAATATTTTCAAATTTTGTTTTACTGTCCATGTTTAAGGGAGGATTTTTCCCATTGGGTTTTTGCCTCTTTCCTTGGTTAAATGGACATGTAGTATGTAAAGGGTGACTAAGCCTTTTTGCTAGGCCCTATAATTTTTTGATATTTTACTCATAAGTCAGGCTTAAGGGGGGTTTTTAGAATAATCAACCCATAGTTAGCTACCTGAGACATTAATTAATCCATTTTTGTCTTATTTGCCTAGTTTCCATATTCCACCTTATGCAAGTTGTCTTCCACATGTCCAAAGTGGTAAAAATTGATAAAATTGAGTCATGGAGTGCTTGGGAAACCACTTGGAATCAAATCTAGTTTATTCCTGGCCTTCCTAGTGCATGTCTGCTTTTTCTTCTTTATTGCCTGCTTTTGCTGAGTTTTAAGGCAATTGGGAAAGTTTGACTAGGTGAAGTTAACTTGTTTTTTTTCCTCACCATCCTCCACTCTTTTCTCCTAAGAAAAGCATGCATGAGTTTTCCTTCCATCATCTATTAGCTTGCCTAATTTATTTTTCCAATTTGTGAGCTCCTAGACAGATTTGGAAACTGCTTTATGCACCTATGGGGGATTTGCTTAGATTTAGTAAGCCTGCTTTTGACCAAATTCGAATGAAATCCTTATGCATTCGAATCTCTCATGTAATTATTTATTATGGTAGCCTATGAATTCACAGGGTTGGATATTGTACACTTATTCAATATAGATTAGTGTTCTGCTCCATATTCAGTCTCCTTTGTGTATAATTTGCATGTGTAATTGGCAATTTTTGTGAGTGTAATTGTTCTAACACCTGGGTTCAATTTCCACAGTAGGTGTCCAATTCATTTTCTTCAGAGAGATCATATACTTCCATGCTTGGAATTTTTCAACTTCACTAGTTTATAATCAAGCTGATGTGATAGATCACTTTGAAATGATAACCTCAAATGAAAATAGCAAAATATTATATCTTACCGATTTGAGGTGTCCATCCAGGTTTCGAAGCTGGCTGATCTAGGGTTTATCAGAGAAACCCTAATTTTTAGAACTTGGAATCTTTCAAATCTTATTGGATAGATAGATAGATCTCTTCAAATGGAGCTTTCTAATGTACTCCTTTTCTGAAAACAGTGGAGGGAAGCTCTAGGAACAGGAAGCCCTAGTTTTCCAATTTCTTCTACAGAAATTGCTGTTACTATTTCTGCAGTATCTCAAAAATTGCTACTCCTCTGTGTCTGAAATTTCGTACTGAGGTCATCCCGGATGTCCCTGATCCAACACCATAGGTTTCATCAGAATTGGTTTCACCAATTGTGACTTATGGTCATTTGCCCAAGGTGACCTGTTACAGAACTGTTCAGAACAACGAAGTGGTACGGACTTCCACGTGTCATTGGTTCATATTCTGAGTCTGAAACTCGAGATATAGAAATTATAGTACATTCCATTTTTGGAACATATTCATAAATATCATTTGGACCTGTGTAGCTCATGACATAGTAATTCTCCCCAGGTGTCCTGTTTAGGGATGAATTCTAGAAGAGGCTGGAACTCTAATGTGGAGGGATCATATCTCCCAGAATATAGCGAATTTGAGGATGAATTTTGGAAACATTGTAAATCAGTATTTTATCTTCCACCTCTGCAATTTTTAGCCCCTGATCCTTTACCAATATCAGGATATAACGAATGTACCAAAACTTAGCCGTTTTAGTAATTAGGGTTTTTCTAGCTCAAGGTCAAACTAGGGTTTGAATTTCCTGGAGTTTCACCCAACCAAAAATCTTGATCCATGTCTCTAAACTTTGATTTTAATGAGGAGAGAAATCCTATACTGGGCTCACTCAACAATTCCTCTTCTGCAAGAAGCCCTAATTTTCCACACCAAAACTGAGAATGCTCGGAATCAAATTCCGCTTCGACGAAAAGATGCGCCCTTCAATGGAGAGTCAGCCTAGCATACTTTTGCTGATGGATTGTGGAGAGAGACCCAAAAATTAAGAATCCCTAGCTTCTGCAGCTACACAATGTCTTCTTCTCAGGTTAGCTCTGATACCATGTTAATTTTTCATTATTCAAGCTAACATTATGATCTTAGGATCTTTAACTGAGAGAATAACATGCACAACAATAAAACACAAGAGACAAGAGACACAAAGAATTTTATTTGGGAAAACCATAAAGGAGAAAACCCCACAAAGTCCTTAGAGATAGAATCAACACCAAAAGTAAAAACCAAAAACATAAATATGATCTCCCGACAGCAACAGTCTCTCTCTTGTCCCAGTAAATTCTCCTCTCACTCATGCGCTCCAATGAGTGAGTGTGTCTGTGATAAATAGAGAGACTCACTCTCTATTTATATTCTTTCATTCACTTTAAACCCACTCCAACATGTCATCCTCACTTAATAATTAATTACTAGAGCCGACATCTCTAGGAGTGTCTAATAACCCTAGTGCCCCACAACTTGTGGGGACTTTGCCTCCTCTGATCAATAAGGAGGTTTATCCTTAACACAATCTTGGGGACTATTGCCCTGACTTAAAATGACTCAACTAGGGTCAAATTCACTAGGATAGTCTAATAACCCTAAGGCCCCACAACTGTGGGGACTTTAACCCTTGACCAATAGGAGGGTTACCCACAATAACTTGACATGACTTTCACATTATAGAAACTTCCCGATCGGAACATCGTGGCATGACATGACTCAAGTACATCCCAGAATAAACATCAGGTTACAATAGATAGGAAATACAAGTGAATACATTCCAAAGTTACAATTACATCAACACATGAAGCATTTCTCTTGCAGCTTCCATGATAGTTCTATTCTTCCTTTCTGCAATCCCATTCTGTTGTGGATTATAAGGAGTGGACAACTCCCTCTTAATCCCTGAGTCTTTGCATAGCTCTTTAAATTCATTTGAAGTGAATTCTCCGCCATTATCTGATTGAAAGGTCTTGATATTATTTTCAGTGTGATTCTCGATCAAGGCTTTTAATTCCTTGAACTTGCTGAATACTTTGTCTTTGTTCTTCATGAAGTAGATCCATGTCTTCCTAGAAAGTTCATCAACGAAAGAAATATAGTATATACACCTACTTAGCGAGCTTGATGACATAGGACCACATACATCGGAGTGGATGATTTCCAAGATTCCTTTTGCTTTGCTTTCGCTACTTGGAAATGTCTTCTTTGTGTTCTTTCCTTTCGCACATCCTTTGCAGACCCCATCATGTTTTGCTTTTATTTCTGGAAGATTTTCAACAACTTTTCTTGCAAGAGGTAGTGCTCAGTAATGCACATGTGCAAGCATTCTATGCCAAAGTTCATTTGGCTCTACTGTGTCATGGACCAAGGCTTGTTTTGGATGGCCCTTTAATTTGTAAAAACCTCCTTCTTGTTCACCAATCACTATTGCATCATCAATAGTCTTTCCTTTTGGCCACATGATGACTTAACCATCTATGAATGCAACCCTCATTCCTTTTGCATCTAATGCAGATATGGAGAGGAGGTTCTTCTTGAGTCTTGGCACAAACAATACTTCCTTCATTGTCATAGACTTTCCAGAGTCTAGCTTATAGGAATATTCCCCACTACCCTTTATTGGATATTGATAGTCATCTCCTAGATTCACCTTGTGAGGTGATTCATGTTCTAAAAGTCTCACAAAGGATTCCTTGAATCCAGTCACATGTTTGGAATCCCCACTATCTATAACCCAATCATTGCTTCCATGAGTAATGTTTCCCGTGAGAGCGGAAATCAAAACATATTCATCCTTGCTTGAAGAATATTCACTTTCATATCTGGTTCTCTTTGATGAAGGTTCATCATCCTCTACCGCATGAGCATGGTGTCTTCTCTTGTTTCCCTTCTTCTTGTGAGAGCTACTTTTTTTCTTAGGACAATCTCTAGCAAAGTGTCCTCTTTCATCACATGTATAGCAAATGAACTTAGACTTATCTCTAGGATTTCTAGAGTTATTTCTTTGATGAGAGTACTTACTTCTGTGATGGCTGGATCTGGGTTTCTTGGATTGTACTGTGAGAGCTTGATATTCACTTCCCATCTTCTCTTCTCGAGCTGCTATCTGAGCTTATTCTTGAGAACATTCTTTCCACAGTCTACTAAACTTGACTAACTTATTTCTAGCACAGATCCCTTGAATGAAGGAGTCCCATGTCCTAGGGAGACCATTCAAGGTGGTCATCACAATTTCTGCATTCTCCACTTCTTCACCTACTGCTTCTAATTGTTCCTTGATATGAGAAACCCTTGTGAAGTAAGACTAGATGGTATCTGCATTCTGGATCTTCACATTCTTCAGTTGATTCCTTAGAGTCATCTTCCGGTTTATGTTCTTCCCTTCAAACAATTTGGTTAGGGCATCAAACATAGCTTTAGGTGTCTTTAGGGAGGAGACCTGTGGTATAAGGTGATCCTTGATAGAATCAGCAATGATCCTCTTTTCCATAACCAACTTATTCTTATGCAAGGCCTTAGCCTCATATCCCTTTGGGACTGGAACCTCTTCATTGATGTAGGAGTCCAACTCATTCTCTTCCAGAACCAAGGAGATCCTATACTTCCAGGATCGGAAGTTATTAGCTCCCTCAAGATTTTCATCAAGCTTGGTATTATGAGCTATCTTAACTGAGAACCTCAAATGGAAACACAAAATATTTAGATATTACCAGGTCAAGATGTCGGATCTGGATTTGGAGCTGAAATCCTGCAGTACTGGTTCAGGAGCATATTAGGGTTTTGCTTTTCCGTATTTCTGTCCAACAAAATGCTTTGAAATTGATCCCTAACTTCGATTTTGGGGAGGAGATCAATCCAGGCCTGGGCTCACTAAAAAATTCCTCTTCTGTGAAAAGCCCTAATTTTCGGCAGTAGTGTCAGGTCCAAAACTGAAAAACCTTAGAATTGGATTCTGCTTCGACAGAAATATGTGCCCTAGGGAGGAGAGTTATTCCACCTTACTTTTGCTGAAAATCTGTGGAGGAAGATCCAAAAACTAGGAATCCCTAGTTCCCACAGCTACATAGTGTCTTCTTCTCAGGTTAGCTCTAATACCATGTTATATTTTTAACATTAAGCTAGCATTATTAGGATCTTTAACTGAGAGAATAACAAGCACATCAATCAAACACAAGAGACAATGAATACAGTGTTTTTCCTCGGGGAAACCATAAATGGAGAAAACCCCGCAACTTCCTCAGAGATAGAATCATCACCAAAATAGAAAATCCCAAAATAGTAAGATGATCTCCCGATAGCAGTAACCTTCTTTCTATCTATCCCCAATGTCTTCTCCTTCCTCAACTATGCGCTACACTTGAGTGTGTATGAGATGTGTGTTAAATAGAGAGGTCACCTCTCTATTTATACTGCTTCCTTGCATGACTAAAACCCTACTAAGGCCGACTTCACTAGGTGAGTCTAATAACCCTAGTGCCTCAGAACTGTGGGGACTTTAACCCTTAGACAATAGGAGGGTTACCCATAATGACTTGGCATGACTTGTTTACATTATAGATCCTCCCTATCGGAACATTGGGGCATGGCATCATGACTCAATTACATTACAGACACATCCCGAAATAAACATCGGGGTACACGACATAAGATACATAGATGAATACATTCTGAAGTTACAAATACATCAACAGGGATGTTGTCCTTAGACTAGATGGGAAGTCTGTTTTGACTTCCAAATGGATCTATAAGATCAAGCATGCTACAGATGGTAGCATAGAGAAATATAAAGAAATATTTGTGGCTTGTGGTTTCTCCCAGAAAGAAGGAATAGATTATGAAGAAACCTTTGCTCCTGTAGCTAGATATACTTCCATCAAATCAGTACTTGCTTTAGCTGTAGTAATGAAGTGGAAATTACACTAGATGGATGTCAAGACAACTTTCTTGAATGGTGTAGTAGAGGAGGAAGTATATGTGGAGTAGCCACTCGGTTTTGAGGCACATGACAAAGAGACTCATGTGCGTAAATTAAGGAAAGCCCTGTACGGTTTGAAACAGTCACCCAGGACATGGTATAATAGAATTGATAGCTTCCTATCCAGTTTGGGCTTTACCAAGAGTAAAGTGTATTCCAACCTTTACTACAAGGTTGAAGAAGGGAACCTAGTGATACTCCTATTATCTGTCGATGATCTATTTGTGACAGGTAAGGATGGGTTGATTTCTAATACAAAGGGGAAGCTTGCTTCCGAGTTCAAGATGAATTACTTGGGTATGATGCACTACTTTCTAGGCATGGAGGTGTGGCAGAATGGAGATGGAATTTCCCCGGGACAAGGGAAGTATGACCACACCTATGGCATGATATCAAGATGATGGACTGCAAGGATATGACCACACCTATGGCATCGAATCTAAAGCTATTGAGTGATGCTTCATCAAATTCGATTGATGCTATGATGTATCATCAGATGATTGGGTCCTTGATGTACCTAACGAATACGATACTATATATTTGCTTTGTTGTGAACACATTGAGCCAGTTCCTGATGGATCCGAGACATGTTCACTTGGTTGCTACAAAGCATATTCTAAGGTACATGAAGGGTACAATTGATTATGGGATCAAGTATGAGGTGAATCAGAAGATTAAACTGTAAGGTTATGTGGATTCAGATTGGGCATCCAATGCCATTGATAGAAAGGGCACTTTAGGGTGTTGCTTCAGTATGGGATCACGTGTGATCTCCTGGTTTAGCAGGAAGTAATCTTGTGTGGCTCTAAGTACAGCTGAAGCAGAGTATGTTGCAGCTTGTTCATCTAGTTGTGAGGCAGTATGGATGAGAAAGCTAATGTCTGATTTATTTGATCTCTAGATGGATACTACTTGTATATATTGTGACAACCAGAGTTGTGTGAAGTTGTCAGAAAAATTGGTGTTCCATGACAAGTCAAAGCATATCGATATCAAATATCACTATACCAGGGATATGGTGTAGAGAGGAGCAGTGTAGCTCCAATATGTTGCCATGGACAAACAGATAGCTGATGTTTTAACCAAGCCATTAGCCAGAGTGAAGTTTGAGTACTTTAGGGAGAAGCTTGGTGTTCTCCAGATTGAGGTTCCTTCCAAGGGGAAGTGATGAGTCTATGAGCCCTCCTGACATGGTGAGAGGATTGATTCCTTTCATGGTCAGATGCAAGTTCTATGCCATTCTGAATTGGTGAGTGGATTGGTTCCTTCCATGGTTAGATGTAAGTGTTGTGCCCTTCTGAAATGGTGAGAGGATTGGTTGCTTCCATGGTTAGATGTAAGAGATATTTCTTTCTGACATGATTATAGGATTGGTTCCTTCCATGGTTAGATATATGTGATGATACCACATCTAGTATGAAAAAGTACTGGATTTGTGATGACACATCCAGTATGAAAAAGGACTGAATCTGTGTAGATGCCACATCTAGCATGAAAAAGGGATAGCTCTGTGATGACACATCCAGTATGAAAAAGGACTAGATTTGTGTAGATGCCACATCCAACATGAAAAAGGGATGGCTCTATGATGACACATCCAGTATGAAAAAGGACTGGTTTTTTGTAGATGCCACATCCAGCATGAAAAAGAGTTGGCTCTATGATGACACATCCAATATGAAAAAGGATTGGATCTATGTTGGTGCCACATCCAGCATGAAAAAGGGCTAGCTCTGTGATGATACATCCAGCATGAAAAAAGGCTAGCTTTGTAAAGGACTACATCCAGTATGAAAAAGGATTTGCTCTGTAGATGTGCATCCAGCATGAAAAAGGGTTGGCTTTGTCGATAAAGACCTACATGGAGGCTAGGCCTACACCCAGCATGAAAAAGGGTTGGCTCTGTATAACTTCCCGTGACAAGTAGAATTGAGATAGAACCAGTGATGATGACCCAGTGATGATCTAGCAGTGATGATCAAGATCAAGTGATGATCCAAACTTGATGATGATCCAATGACAATCCAGATCCAGTGATGATCCAGACTTGATGAGTTGACGATGAAGATGACTTGAAAATGAAGATGACTTGAAGATGAAGATGAATTGAAGATGAATATGACCTAATGATGATCCAGATGATACAGAGAAGAAGACTTGTGCTGATAAATTGTGTCGAGAGAATACCTTCCTAGTTAAGAGGGAGTGTTGATGTATTTGTAACTTCATAATGTCTTCACTTGTATAACTTATGTATTGTACCCGATTTTTATTCCGGGAACTATCTGTAATGTAATTGAGTCATGTCATGCATTGATGTTTCGATTAGGAGATTCAATAATGTTGATGTAATTGTAACTTCAGAATGTATTTACTTGTATTTCTTATCTATTGTAACCCGATGTTTATTCCAAGATGTTCTTGTGTCATGTCATGCTCTGATGTTCCGATCGAGAAGATCTATAATGTAAACAAGTCATGTGAAGTCATTGTGGGTAACCCTCCTATTGTCTAAGGGTTAAAGTTCCCACAGTTCCAGGGCACTAGGGTTATTAGACTCACCTAGTGAAGTTGGCCCTACTAGGGTTTTAGTCATGTCAGGAATTAGTATAAATAGAGATGTGAATTCTCTATTTATCACACACTCATCCACACTCAGTTGTAGCACATAGATGAGGAAGAGAAAGACACTGGGGCAAGGAAGAAAGAGGTTACTACTGTCGGGAGATCATCTTACTATTTTGAGGGTTTTACTTTTGGTGTTGACTCTATCTCTGAGGAAGTTGCGAGGTTTTCTCCATTTATGGTTTCCTCTAGGAAAAACATTATGTTCATTGTCTCTTGTGTTTGATTTTTGTATTTGTTGTTCTCTCAGTTAAAGATCCTAACATAATTCTAGCTTGAATGATTAAAAACTAACATGGTATCAGAGCTAACTCGAGAAGAAGACACAATGCAACTGCGGGAACTATGGCTTCCTAATTTGTGGATCTCTCTCCACAAATTTTCAGCAAAAGGAGGTTGGAATAACTCTCCTCCCTAGGGTGCATCTTTCTGTAGAAGAAAAATCCAATTTCGGAGGTTTTTCAGTTTTGGACCCGACACCACTGCCGAAAATTAGGGCTTTTCACAGAAGAGGAATTTTCCAGTGAGCCCAGGCCTGGATTGATCTCCTCCCTAAAATCGAATTTAGGGATCAAATTCAAAGCAATTGGTCAGACAGAACTCTGGAAAAGCAAAAACCTAATTTTCTCCTGAACCAGCTCTGCAAGATTTTAGCTCCAAATCCAGATCCGACATCTTGACCAGGTAAGATATAAATCTTTTGTATTTCCATTTGAGGTTCTCAGTTAAGATGTCTCATCATACCAATATTGATGAAAAGCTTGAGGGAGATGATAACTTTCGAGCTTGGAAGTATAGGATCTCCCTGGTCCTGGAAGAAAATGAGTTGGACTCCTATATCAATGAGGAGGTTCCAATTCCAGAGGGAGATGAGGCAAAGGCCTTACATAAGAAGAAGTTGGTTATGGAAAAGAGGATCATTGATGATTCTATCAAGGATCACCTCATACCACAGGTGTCCTCCCTAAAGACACCTAAATCTATGTTTGATACCCTAACCAAATTGTTTGAAGGGAAGAACATAAACCAGAAGATGACTCTGAGAAACCAACTGAAGAATGTGAAGATTCAGAATGTAGAAACAATCCAGTCTTACTTCACAAGGGTTTCTCATACCAAGGAACAATTGGAAGTAGTAGATGAAGAAGTGGAAAATGCAGAGATTGTGATGACTACTTTGAATGGTCTCCCTAGATCATGGGACTCCTTTATTCAAGGGATCTGTGCTAGAAAGAAGTTAGTCAAGTTCAACAGACTATGGGAAGAGTGCTCTCAAGAAGAAGCTCAGATACCAGCTTGAGAAGAGAATATGGGAAGTGAAGATCAAGCTCTCACGGTACACTCCAAGTCAACCAAAAGAATATATCATCACTCCAAAGGTAAGCACTCTCACAAAGATAACACTAGAAAACATTTATCTATAATCAGACGTTATACATGTGATGAAGTGGGATGCTTTGCAAGAAATTGTCCTAAGAGACAGAATAAGAAAAAGAGCAACAAAAGAAAACATCATGCTCATGCTGCAGAGGATGATGAACCATCTGAGAAAAGAACCAGATATGAAAGTGAAGATTCTTCAAGCAAGGATGAATATGTTTTGATTTTTGATCTAACAGGAAACATTACTCATGGAAGCAATCATTGGCTCATAGATAGTGGGTCTTCCGAAAATATGACAAGATTCAAGGAATCCTTTGTGAGACTATCAGAACATGAATCATCTCACAAGGTGAAACTAGGAGATGACTACCAATATCCAATAAAAGGTAGTGGGGAATCCTCCTATAGGTTAGACTCTGGAAATTCTATGACAATGAAGGAAGTATTGTTTGTACCAGGACTCAAGAAGAACCTCCTCTCCATATTTGCATTAGATGCAAAAGGAATGAGAGTTGCATTCATAGATGGTCAAGTCATCATGTGGCCAAAAGGAAAGATTATCGATGATGCGGTGGTGATTGGAAAACAAGAAGGAGGATTGTACAAATTGAAGGGCCATCCAGAACAAGCCTTGGTCCATGAAAAAGTAGAGCCAAATGAACTTTGGCATAGAAGGCTTGCACATGTGCATTACAAAGAAATACCTCTTGCAAGCAAAGCTATTGAAGGTCTTCCAGAAATCCAAGCAAAACATGATGGGGTCTGCAAAGGATGTGCGAAAGGAAAGAATACAAAGAAGACATTTCCAAGTAGTGAAAGCAAAGAAAAAGGAATCTTGGAAATCATCCACTCCAATGTATGCAGTCCTATGTCATCAAGCTCACTAAGCGGGTATGCATATTATGTTTCTTTTATTGATGAATTTTCTAGGAAGACATGGGTTTACTTCATGAAGAACAAATATGAAGTATTTAGAAAGTTCAAGGAATTCAAAGCCTTGATCAAGAATCACACTGAAAAGAAGATCAAGACCTTTCGATTAGATAATGGCGGAGAATTCACTTCAAATGAATTCAAAGAGCTATGCAAAGACTCAGGGATTAAGAGGGATTTGTCCACTCCTTATAATCCACAACAGAATGGGATTGCAGAAAGGAAGAATAGAACTATCATGGAAGCTACAAGAGAAATGCTTCATGATCAAGATATTCCTATGCATCTTTGGGCGGAAGATGCGAGAACAACGGTGTATGTACAGAACCTTACTCCACACAGAGTACTCGAGAACAAGACTCCTGAAGAAGTCTTCTCTGGCAAGAAACCAAAAGTCAGCCATCTCAGAATATTCAGTTGTCCAGTGTACATACACAGTCCAAAAGAGAAGAGGACTAAATTAGATCCTTCAGGAAAGAAGGGTATATTTGTGGGATACTCTGAAAGCTCGAAGGATTATAGAATATACTTCCCAGGATTCAAGAAGATTGATATCAGTAGGGATGTGACATTTGATGAAGACATAGCTTACATAAAATCTAGAAAGAAACCTACTGAAGAATCTGAAGAAACAAAAGAACCCAGAATTCATGATACAACCATGAATGAAGAAGCTCAAGAAGAAGATCGAGAATTTGAAGAACCACAAAGACCTGTAGATCCACCTCAGGAAAATAATCCTCACAAGAGGAAACCTGCTTGGGTACGAGAAGTTATCCAAGGTGTAGAAAGATATGGGGCTCCAGAAGAGAATCACATAGAAAGGAAGAGGACCAAATCTTGCTCCGGGTATGTAGCATTACTATGTGATTTTATTGATAAAGAACCTTCCAGTTATGAAGAAGCGGCATAATGAAAATAATGGAAGGATGCTATGATCGAAGAGTACCAATCGATCATGAAGAATGATGTTTGGGATGTTGTCCCAATACCAGAAGGGAAGTCAGTTGTAACTTCCAAATGGATCTACAAGATCAATCATGGTGCAGAGGGTAGCATTGAAAAATATAAGGAAATATTTGTCGCTTGGGGTTTCTCCTTGAAAGAAGGAATAGATTATGAAGAAACCTTTACACCTGTAGCCAGATACACTTCCATCAGATCAATACTTGCTCTGGCTACAGTAATGAAATGGAAGATACACCAAATGGATGTCAAGGCTTCCTTCTTGAATGGTGTAGTGGAAGAGGAAGTGTAAATAGAACATCCACTCGGTTTTGAGACACACGGCAGGGAGTATCATGTGTACAGATTGAAGAAATCCTTGTAAGGTTTGAAACAGGCACCTAGGACATGGTACAGCAGAATTGATAGCTTTCTATCCATTTTGGGCTTTACCAAGAGTAAAGTAGATTCCAACCTTTACTACAAGGTTGAATATGGCAACCCAGTGATGCTTCTACTGTATGTAAATGATCTATTTGTGAAAGGTATGGATGGGTTGATTGCTGATACGAAGAGAAAGCTTGATGTCGAGTTTGAAATGAAGGACTTGGGTATGATGCATTATTTTATAGGTATGGAGGTGTGGTAGAGTGTGGATGGAATCTTCGTTGGACAAGTGATGTATGCAGTAGAGATCCTGAAGAGGTTTGGGATGATGGACTACAAGACTATGGCCACACCTATGGCATCAAACCTAAAGATATTTAATGATGCTTCATCATAGTTAGTTGATGCTATGATGTATCGTCAGATGATTGGATCCTTGATGTACCTGACAAACATGAGACAAAACATTTGCTTTGCTATGAACACCTTGAGCCAGTTCTTGACAGATCTGAGAAATGCTCACTTGATTGCTGTAAAGCATATTCTGAGGTATCTGAGGGGTACAATTGATTATGGGATCAAGTATGATGTGAATCAGAAGAATAACCTGGAGGGTTATGCTGATTCAGATTGGGTAGGCAGTGCCATCGATAGGAAGAGCACTTCAGGGTGTTGCTTCAGTATGGTATTAGGTGTGATCTCTTGGTTTAGTAGGAAGCAATCTTGTGTGGCACTGAGTACAGCTGAAGAAGAGTATGTCACAACTTGTTTAGCTATTTGTGAGGTAGTATGGCTGAGGAAGCTACTATCTAATTTATATGATCTCTATTTAGATGCTACTTGTATACATTGTGACAACCAGAGTTGTGTGAATTGTCAGAGAATCTAGTGTTCCATGAAAAGTCGAAGCATAACGAGATCAAGTATCACTATATTAGGGATATGGTATAGAGGGTTGCAGTGAAGCTCTAGTATGTTGCAATGGACGATCAGATAGCTGATGTGTTGATGAAGCCATTGGCTAGAGTGAAATTTGAGTACTTCAGGGAGAAGCTTGGGGTTCTCCAGATTGAGGTCCCTTCCAAGGGGAAGTGAGGAGTCTGGGAGCCATTCTGATGAGTAGTTTAGATATAAGGGCTGAGCCATTCTATCATGGTGAGAGGATTTGGTTCCTTTCATGTCAGATATGAGTGTTGAATTCCATTCTTGGAATGGAGGTACCTGGTCAGTTACTAGGAACACTCAGTCTGGGAATGAGAGATCCATTTTGATGAGCAGGTTAGATATAAGGGATGAGTGATTCTATCATGGTTAAAGGATTAGGTTCCTCTCATGTCAGATGTTAGTGCTGGCCATTCTAGTGAGTAGGTCAGATGTAAGGGAAACTGCCACTCTTTGGGAGAATGGAGGCACTTGGTCTGTTACTGTTATAGCGGATTTCACCACTCCAGGTGAATCACACTTTGTATGGCCTTCCCCTGTCCCGCTGTAGAATCTTTAGACCCCATGGACCATATTTTATCCTTTGATGTTTCCTTGATCATCCCTAAAAACTATATAAAAGATGATATACGCGGATTTTTCCCCGATAACCGCGTACATACGTGGGTTTGACTCCTATAACCGCGTACATCGGGATGTGTGCATAATCCAAATCCTTTTGGAGTTTTCCTTGACATGGATCCGACTCATTTGACTCCTGGCCTTCCATATGCCTTGAGATCGCTCGGATTGGACCCTTCATTATACCTTGTGAAGCTATATAAGGAACCCCTTGGTACATTGAAGGCATATAGAGAGATTGAAAGCAACGAAACTATAGTCCATTGTTGCCGGAATTTATGCTTGAGTCTGCATCCCTTTGTCCCTTTGGAGCACTGTTGTGTTCTTCCCAAGCTTGCCTTTTGCTAGTGAGGTTGCTATCGTGAGATAGAGGATTGAGGTGGTGGAGGCCCAAGTGGGGGATTCAGTTTCTCCAGTTTGCAGACATGCCGTCAGAGGTTGTATCTATCTTGTAATCTCTGATTTATATTAATAAGAACTATCTTTTCCTGTCCAATGATGTGTATTTGATTGAATATTGTATCCATTGGAATATGTCAAATGCTTTTACATTATTGATTATATATGCTAGAATAGATCTAACACCATGATACATAGTATGCTTGTATTGTTTACTTGTTGTTGAGGAAGTATTATATCAATTCAAGCTGAATATTGGAAAGCTCAACGGGGATCTACTTCAACCGTCCGAAATAAGGTACGAGGTCTTATCCTTTAGTGTTAGACATTTTATTTCTATTGCATATTGGGAAAGATTGATTTCTGGAGTCAAAGCTGTCTGTTGTGGTACCCCAAGCCATAGGAATTTCTCTCCATAACAGAATTGGTGACTCCGCTAGGGAGTTCCTAGTAGTTGTCCTTTGGGGGTGATTTTCTCGGCATTCAATGTATTTGAATTGCTCTTTCTCTCTTGTTTCTGTGTCGGGTCTGGGGGCATGTATGCCTGGTAGAGTCTGATTGGAGTGAATTTTGTCTCAACCTATATGTTTGCCTTGTTTTAATGCACCTTTTCTTCCTGTACGCGGGTTTTTGATTTACAGTTGCGTATACATGCGGTTTCCCCTGTGATTTTCGAGTATACACGCGGGTTTACTACAAACAGTCACGTATACCCTGGATTTTTCCCTTTTTGTGGAAGTTAATGGGTTGCTGGGTGAATACCGTTACTTGCTGAGTCTCCTTTGGCACTGCCTGAGTCTGTTTTGACCTCTAGTTTTAACTGGAAACATTTTTTTTAGCCTAAATTTTTTTTTAGGAAAGTTCTTGTCATGGCATTTTTGATTTTTTGTTTGAGATTAGTGCATTAGAGTTCTTTTACCTTAGTGCTTTGCTTGGATGCTGTCTATGTGTGTTTGCAGAGTCTGGGGGTGGTAGAATCATTCTTTTGCTTTTTGCATCTCTTATATTTTCAAAAAATCCAAAAACATTTGCTTATCATAATGCATTGCATTTTGCACTTTGCATTGTACTTGCACTTGATCTAGATTTGCTTTGGAGTACTAGTTAGGACTTCATATGGGGAAAATTTGCATTCATCATTTGAAGAAGAATTGTGCATTTCACGTAGTAGCATACCCTGTTTACATGGACATAATGCATTTGCATTGATTGTTACGGTGTGCATTTTACTTCATGTTGCGTCATAACACCACTAGTTGCACGACCATATCCTATTTTTGAGTAATAAAGCCAACTAAAATCAACGCTAATTAAAATGAATTACACTCTTTTCTTTTCTAGGGTGCACCAACAAGCTTAGGTTTTAGGATCTTGGAATAGTTCATTGTAAGTCAATTCTCCAAGATCACTAAACAACAACATCTAGGTGTCTGTCTAGGGAGTGTGTGAAATCCTTGGTATAACCATCATTCTTAGGATCCTCCTCTCAAACAGGAGTTAAGCACGAGGCAGTGTGAGCGATTATTGATTGGGATGACCCCTAGTCATAACTGAGTAGCACTGGAGATATTTCCAGGATTGTATTCGTATCTGGGGGCTCTTTCGAGATTTTTGGGCTTTGCTACCCTGCCCATATGGTCAATCCATCCTGTGACTGTCCGCCTGAGCTTTGATTATATTGAGGTGACCTTAGTGACCTTACCTAGGATATCGAGGGGGTACTTGTAGAGGTTATTCTGCAGGTGTCCCAGCCAGGTTGGGGTCGGACAGAACAGTCGCTATACGCGTTGAGCTGAGGGCCACAATAATTGGTTATGTACCTCCACTTGTTGTGTATGGGAGTCTCAGGCCTCTCCTAGGCGAGACATACCTGCTTCATTCGGGAGCTCACTTATCCAGCCCTTGTTTGCTTGCATTTGGCTGTAGATTTTGTTAGTGATTGCTCTGTGCATGCTAGTTGGCCTAGGGTTTATGTAAATAGAGAGTCTTTGCTTTTTGTTGAGTCATTGTGGATTCGAGTGCGGTTCCGCACCATTCTCATCAGTTAGCAGGAATTTTGCCTTCCACTTCTCCTCCTCCTTTGGGAGAGGGGCCTAGACTGTCTAGGCAGAATATGTCACACACTGATTCACACACCATGGAGGATCATTCAGAGAATATTCCTGATCCACCTCCTCCCGTTCGTATTGACGATGGGGAACTTACTCCTACATACGATCCTTCACCTGACCTAGCTGAGTTCGGTCCTGTGATTTCCCAGATAGGATATTTGCATGATAGACCTACTCACCCTAGGGATGATTTCCCATTGACACGTTACCAGTATGGAATGCCAGAATATGCCGAGACTCACTTTGACCCTGCGAGTACTAGCTATGGTAGTTATGCTACAACTGGTTTTCCTATGCACGATTTGACATTTCATGTCGAATCCGACTTTGAGCCTAGCACTATGCCTGGGGGAAATCCCATTCCTTACCTTGCGGAGAGGTTTGGGAGTACTAGTCACATTGCACCTTCCATCCCAGTGGCGGAAGCTCCATCTCATCTCCCTCCTAGGTCTAGGATTAGTGATCCGATTAGGATACCAGGTCCGAGACGGGTGACGATAGGTGGTAGTACATATCTTATTACTCAGATTCCTTTGTCCTCGGTTCCGAGTTCTTCAAATGTTCATCCTCCACCTTATCCACATGGTCCTTCGAGCCGATATATGGCTACGAGTCAGATTCATACTACGGTTACTAAGCCGATTGTGTCTCAAGTTCATATACCACCCGCTGCTTCGGGAGGCTATATTCACCCTTCTAGTGGTCATCTTGTTACGTCCGGGGCATATATACCTACTTCGGGTATGTATGTTACCCCTTCCAGAGATTATATTCCTACCTACGGAGTGTCCCATGGGACATTGCATATGATGACCTATGGAACTTATTACGGTCCGCAGTATGGACAGGTTTCTTCACCTTATAGAGGTGGGTATCAACAACCTGCTTACTCTCCTAATTATGGATTTGTAGCTCCTACTAGTCAAGGTCCACCTTACTATGGTACTTCCACGTCACCTTATACAGGTCAGACAGGAGGAGGACACTATGGCCAAGGCCATGGTGGTGCTCAAACCTATGTGAACCAGGGAGTGGTCCATCAACCTCATCATCCTAGGATCCCTTTCCTCGCGATGCTTAACCTTCCTGACTTATCGAGACTTACGAACGATCCCGTGGCTCATGACCCAGCTTGGTCGGCTGTCCCTACTAAGCTTCCTTCGGACATACCTGAATTCAAAGGCAAACCGGGAGAGGATCCGAGCGAACAAGTTACCACGTTTCACCTTTGGTGCTCTTCGAATTCATTACATCAGGACTCAGTCTGCTTGCGACTATTTCAACGCACCCTCACAGGGCCTGTTGCGAAATGGTATATAGAGTTACCAAAGGGAGCTTTTACCTTGTTCGATGATCTTGCAATGAATTTTCTTAATCACTTCCAGCTACCAGTCCGCTATGACGTTGGTACTGAACTCTTGTCGACATTTCGGCAAGATAAAGCCACCCATATTTTTTATCATATTCAGGAGTAGCGTAGACGGAAGAGATTAATTAAAGCTTTTATACCGCTGGAGTTCCTTCTTGAGTGGTTCCTCAAGTCTTTATTTCCATATATCGTGAAGGATGTTTCTACATCCGGAGTGCAGAATGAGGAACAAGCAATATTTAGGGCGCAAGAACTGGACTTTATCTATGCTCAGTCCAGTTTGTTGTATGAGATTATTCCCAACGCTCCTCGTTCTAGTTTCAATCCCAAGGTCAAACTTGGACCACAAGCCGATGGCATAGTGGGTTGGGCAAGTGCGAAACCTGCAGATTCGATTGCAAAACAAGTTAGTCAATTGTCGCTCAACTAGTTTGCTTCGGGACAAGCTACGGCTTCGTCTCAACCCACCCAAATGGCGAGTGTACTTTCTGTGCAATTGTCGGACCAGAAGGGTAACCAGCAACCCGGACGGAATAGAAAAAAGGGTAAGAATAATAATCGAAAGGGTGGGAATAAGAATGAGAATGCTTCCAATAATGACAAGAATGGTCAGAATGCTGGTGGGGACAAGCAAGCGAAACGTAAGGTTAAGTTCCCTTGCAAGCTATGTAAGGATGATCACCTCACTTACTTGTGCCCTCGAATTGATGAAGCTTCGAGACTCTTAGCACAAGGCCCAGCTATGCTAACGAACCCTTTACCGCATAACCAAAATATGAACTCGAAGTCCCAGGAGCAATCTAGTGAGAATGATCCACTAGAGGCTAGTGCTCGTGGGTGCATTAACATGGTCCACGCTGCTAAGTTTGTGACTCTTGCGAAAGATTATGGATCGTCACAACCCAACCCAGGCAAAGAACCTGATCCACCAGGAACCCCTTTGCGCATTGAGAAACCTGCAAATAAACCTAAGGCTGCACCTCGCATTCCTAAGGGGATACTTAAGCGCTCGGGGCATAATCCAAATGCCCGAGCCGCCCAGAATTATTTAGTTGTCAAGGATTTGGTCCATACTCCTTGTGCGATGTCTTCATTGGAAGTGCTTCAGAGTTGTCCTTCGCAAAGGAAGGCTTTGCTTTCTGCTCTTGGTGTGAACGGTGATGATTCTTCCTCAGTGATCAAATTTGAAACCGTAGGTCATTAGCCTCACTTTCCCTGCTATGTGTCACTTTTGGTACACGTAGAATGTCTTAATATGATCGTCAAGCGCACTGTGATTGATGAGGGCGCTGCTGCATCTGTGATGTCTTTGTCCTGTTGGAAGGGTCTTGGTTCTCCTGAGTTGTCGAAATCAGCGACTATGTTAACTGCTTTTGATGGGAGATATTTTAGGCTGCACGACATCATTTCATCCCTAAAAGTCCATTTGGGAGGGAAGACCATTGCGATAGAGGTTGAGGTGGTTGATGCACCCCTCGACTACAATCTCTTGCTGGGTCGGAACTGGATGTATAGTATGCAAGCCGTTGCTTCTTCTGTGTTTCGCACTGTATGCTTTCCTCATAATGAGAAGATTGTAACGATTGATCAAATGGCATTCAAGAATTCCCCTGTTACTGCATCTTCAGGAACTTTGGTTCCGGTCGTTGAGCACTCTCAGCCGGCAACTGGGAGTGTGGGTGTAGGCATGTATCCATCCCTCATGGGAAGCTTTAGTTGTCCTGTGCCGGTCCTCATGATAGGATCTCGTTCTGATAAGGCTTCGACTTCTACGACCTTAGTGTCTTTTCGCACGACTCATATGGGAGATCCTTGGATTCTTCCCACACTGAGTACTTCGAGTGAGCCTGTCGAAACCAACATGCTGCTTCCTGCAACCATGATAGCTTATCAAGCCAATCTTATGAATGTTGCAGAGCCTTGTTCTTCCTCTTCATGGACGGAAGAGGAAGACCCCTATGTGCTACCCGCATGGGCAGTATAGTCTTCTCATGCCCACGACTGCTTGGATACAGTTTTCCCTTCAGATGAAGCGATCATTGAGGCTATGTCGGGAGTTGAGCCGCCATGGGAGGAACTCCATCATAGATCATATTTCCTTCCACCGCTTGACCGTTTGGAGCATGAGGATTATAGGGAGATTCTTAGTCAGAGAGTTGGTAGTCCCATGATTCCATTAAGCTCTTCTGGTTAGATGGCTGATGGGAACATGGCAAACATATCTTCCACGATTTCTATCAACATCTCTCGAAATCCTGGCACCATTGAGAATGTCTATATTGGGGCGGATTGTTCTCTAGCTGAAATTCTCGAATATACCGAGCTATTCAAGGAATTCCATGATATTTTTGCTTCGTCTTATGATGAGATGCCAGGTATTGACCCTCGGATTGTCGAACATGAGATTAAGACTTACCCTAATGCTAAGCCTGTTCGACAACGTTTACGCGCCGTGAATCCTAGGAAAGCACCCGCCATTAAGGAAGAGATAGAGAAGCTGTTGAAAGCCGGTTTCATCTATCCCGTTCCCTTGACAGAGTGGGTTTCAAACCCCATTCTGGTGGATAAGAAGAAGGGAGCGAGCCGAATATGCACTGATTTCTGCGATTTAAATCGTGCCTGTCCTAAGGATAACTTCCCCACACCATTTATAGATCAGATTTTGGATGAGTGTGCGGGTAGCAAGGTGTTCTCCTTTATGGATGAATTTTTCGGGTATAATCAGATCCAGATTAAACCTGAGGACCAACACAAGACTACATTTATTTGTCCTTAGGGAACATTTGCATATCGGAAGATGCCTTTCGGACTTAAAAACGCCAGAGCTACATTTCAGCGGGCAATGACCTTGATTTTCCACGATCTCAAGTCTATTATTGAAGTATTTTTGGATGACCTTGCTGCTCATTCTCGTATGAGAATGCGTCATTCCTATCACTTGAGATTGGTTTTTGAAAGATGTCGGCACTATTCGGTTCGATTAAATCCTCATAAGTGCATCTTTTGCGTAAAATCAGGTCGTTTATTAGGATTCATCGTTTCAAAGGAGGGCATAAGAGTGGATCCCTTAAAGGTTGAGGCAATACTTCAGTAGTCTCCCCCAAAGAATATTTGTCATCCTCAGTGTTTGCAAGGTATGGAAAACTTCTTGCGAAGATTTGTGGTCAACTTTGCCAATTTGACTAGAGGCTTCATGCGTCTCTTGAAGAAGGATACTCCCTTTGAATGGGATGAGTGAGCCCAGGAGTCCTTCGATGCACTTAAGAGAGCCCTAGCATTGGCCCCGGTGATTAGTCCTCCGGATTATAGCCGTGATTTCCTATTATATGTGGCCGCGTCTTTAGAGACAATTGGTATGGTATTGGTTCAGGAGGATGAGGAGCTCCAAGAGCATGTCATATATTATCTAAGCCGAAACCTTATTGACACAGAGATTCGTTATTCTCATGTCGAGAAGCTTGCTTTAGCGACCGTACATGCGGTTCAGCGTTTGAGACATTATATTCTCCTTCGCCAGACCTCGATTGTGGCCCATGTCAATCCGTTTCAGTTTATCCTCACACGAAGGATGATTGGGGGAAAGTATAATAAATGGATTGTCATCCTACAAGAGTTCGATCTCGAATTTGTTTCGGCAAAGTCGAAGAAGTCGTTAATTTTTGCAGAGCTTATATTGGATTTTCCGAGCGAGGCCGAGGAGTTGGTTTGTGAAGATACGTTTGTTGATGAACACATCTTCTTAATCTCAACGTCTAACCCATGGTATGGAGATATCATAGTATATTTGCAAACATAGAGGATCCCTACTCACCTCTCACGAGATGAACAACGACGATTACATCACGTCTCTAAGAACTACCTTATAGTGGGCAATACTTTGTACCGTCTTGGGGTAGATTCCATTTTACAACATTGTTTAACTCATGAGGAGGCTAAGGTTGTGCTGAATGATTGCCACGGAGGGGCGTGTGGTGGTCATTTATCTGGGCTTTCTACAGCTCAAAATATTTTGAGAGCGGGTTATTTCTGGCCGTCGATCTTTAAAGATTGTGTTGATGCGGTCAAGAGGTGCCACCCTTGCCAAGTGTTTGCACAGAATATGCACTTGAAGCTTGCCCTATTACATCCCATTATCACCGTCGGTCCCTTCACCAAGTGGGGGCTCGATTTTGTGGATTGCATCCCAGCTTCGGCTGGGGGGCACCATCATATTATAGTGGCTGTGGATTATTTCATGAAATGGGTTGAGGCAATGCCTACAGTAAAATACGACGGTGAGACAACCGCTCACTTCGTATTCAACCAAATCATTACTCGGTTCGAGATTCCGAAAGAGCTTGTCACTGACCATGGCTCGCACTTTCAGAACCGTATGATGGAAGAGTTGGCAT
>LPNX011209947.1:791-11820 GCA_001517045.1 Pseudotsuga menziesii | reverse complement strand
AGAATGAAAAAGGAAATCTTATAGGTATAGTGATGATAAATCTAGAATTTTCTAGATTGAAAATGAATGGCATATTTGTTATAACACTTATATAGATTTTCAGATTATTTCTCTTAAAACATGGGCACTCTTTGCTAGCCTTTCACCCTTGTCATGTTTATAAACTTAGTTGAAATGGAAAGTACATTGTGTAATTTAATGTTGAAATGAAAAGAATGACATGACATTTTTTTTTATCTATTTATTAAAAATCTATTCATGATGATGCTACTATATCAATTTGAATTGGTTAATTCTTAATGGTTCAAAATCTTAGTAATGTGAGAGGGTGGGACAACATTTAAACCCCAAATGTAGTAATGGAATCATAGATTAAAATAATTCCTAATTAATCAAAATAGTAAAATACCACATTTTTTCAATACTAACCTAACATACATTTTTAACTTTAAAAAAAAAAAAATTGTGAAATACCACATTTTTTCAATACTTACCTAACATAGATTTTTAACTTTAAAAATAAACTAGCACACTCACATAGTTTGTGGTTGGATCAAGTGGATAGGGATTAAATGGTTGAGAGATAGTAAAGGAATGAAAGAAAGTTTGGAAATATATTTTTAATCTTGGTGTTCTTCTAGTTAAATTGGTTAAGTGTGAGTTATCCATGCCTAGCTACATGTTATCAAGTTTGGAAATATGTTTTCATTCCTCATATTCTTCTAATTAAATTGGTTAAGTGTGTGTTATCCATGCCTAGCTAAGTGTTATCACCTACATTCTTGGTGTTATCCATTTATCAATTATCAATTATTTTTTGTTCTTTTTATTTTTATTATAATTGTTTATTTGGAAATTTGAATGACTACCATATAATCAATCTTCACACTACACTTGTTTCATCCTATAAATGAAAAAACATAAGCCCTAGTCTACCCCAAATCTCAAATAAAAACTTACATCAACTTAAAAATTTGAATTTAATATATATTTTGAAATAGCTAATGTAATGTTTTCATACAATTTAACATAAATTTATGTTAGTTAAATCTAAAAAATATATTATTATATCTATAATAACGCATTGAAAATTGCTTTTAAAAACATCCATTTAACATTAAAAAATGACTTCTTTAAGTTATGATAAACTCATTTTATTTATATTATTTACTAAGTATTTCTTTCAATATAAATCCAATTTAAATATACTGTATTTTCATTTTTTAATTAAATTTATTTTATATACATATGGAAATGGTAAATCTATTTTAAATATATTGTATTCCCATTTAAAAAAAAACAAATTTTTATTATTTAATTTTTTTGGTATTTTAAAAAATAAACACACAAAGAATTAACCACCAAGAATTAGAAGCATTTATTAAATAAAGAAGCATTGGCCAGAGAGATTGTGGACCCGAGGGTGGAGGTTATGCTATATTTACATGAGAAAATTGAGCAAAGTGTCTTAGTATACTTTGATTTAAGCGGTGGCGATCTTCTCAGACTTACAGCGGTCAGTTTATATGGATGCATTTCCGTTAAGAGAATGGAGATATTGTTAATTTTTGGTGGAGATGATATGAGCGATGGCAATCTGTTTCCAGACTTACAGCCGGCAGTTTAGATGGATACATTTCCGTTAAGAGAATGGCGATATTGTTCATGTTTGGCAGAGATGATATGAAGGTTTTAATGGTTATTATCCCTCTATGATACGCATAAAAAACTTAGTAATTATCAATAGCTCAATCAGAGTTTAGGGTTTAGACGCTTCGTAATTGTCAATCACGGTTTAGGATTTAAGCTCCAGAGTTCGTTACTTGATCTCAACCATTCGTCTAAGCCATACTTTATCAATCAATAAGGTCAATCAGGGTACGAATTGACCGTATGTTGCAATGGAATCTTGGCCTTCCAGAGATATTCAAGATGGAACCTCAGAGAATGAGGTCAATTTTATTGAAGAGACTGAATATCCTCACATGCAGCAACAGTCCAATCCTCAAATGGAGCAACAGTCCTACTGGCCAGCAGAGAGAGCATTGCCTCATTCAAGTGTGTCTCAACTTGGTTCCGGATTGCCCTCGCAAACACCTCCTCCTTCTCAAATATTCGATCCATCCGAAAGTAACATCTCAGCAACGGAAAGACCAGGTTAGATCTTGTTACCTCTAACTGAGTTTTAGCGGTACATATCATGGAGTCCCCATTCTGTATTTACTGTATAGCTGTAGATTTTTATAACTTTGAAGTTTGAATAGTTTCCAAATCTGGTTAAACGTTTGTTTCCTGGCGAAGTTCTTTCAAATTATACTTTAGTTTTGTTAGTTTCTGCTTATAATTTTATTATAAATTCTCAAAAAAAAAAAAAAAATTTCTCAACCCGCTTTCTTATTTTTGTATAAAGTGTAGTAATTTTTTCTTCACAACCGATTTAAATTCAAATTTCTAGTCTAGGCTCATAATCCAGCCCAATAATTCATTAAAACCCAATACAAAATATGGCTACAACAGAGGCACAATACTGCAATATTTTTTAAGGGTAACAGTGCTTGCAAGAAAAAATGTGTTGTTCATGCAAACTCCCTGCAAGAAAAAAGGCCCGTCCACTAGGATAAATTGACCACTGTATATGAGCGAAAGAAAACATATTGAGGACTGTCTAACTGAAAATTTTGTTGTTCACATGAGGAATATGGGCGATCCTTATTAAAAGCTTCAAGCGTTAAAGATCTAGTTTGTCAAAATCAAAATTTAAGTAAATACAATGTAGGTATTTCAAACTAGAAAAATGTTGATCTTCACACCGTTTAAATTGACCCACAAGCAACTTAAGGAACTCAGTCGACCGACTGTTCATCATTTAGATGCTATGAAACTATAAGGAAATGAAGCTTGCAACTGTTTAATCAATATTTCTTTCTATAGTCAAAACACATGAAAATATGTTAACTAAGAACATGTGTATGTATGCTTCAGAATCTAGATTGCAATTTTATTGACAACCTGCATAGTGTATCAGGTGAAGACGAAGATCCCAATTTAATCTACCCATGCAGATTTTGTGGACAAAGTTTTGCTAAATCTCAGGCGCTAGGAGGCCACATGAACCGCCATCGTCCAGGTATGAGAACCCTACTATGCTTATTTTTTAAAGCAAATTTGTTTATATGGAATGCCTCCTATTCATAACTATTTAAAATTTATTAACGATGTTCATGTTCACAATATTCAGAAAAAGCTGTGGAAGAACTAAGAAATGCTTGTCAGCTCGTGGAGAAACTAGGCCACTTTCGGTAAGAATATTGGTTTTTCCTGAATCAATCTATATTATTAAATTTAGTTACCACTGAAAATGATTTTTTATTTCCTTTGTTTAGCCCAACTCCAAGTCCAGACTCTTCATCGGTTAACTTCATTACTGGAATGCAAACCCACCAACACCAACAAAGCGATTTCTATCCTGCAACTTCAGTAAATTGGACTCCAAGGCCTTCACAAAACATTCCATATATAGCAGACCCTCCAAGGCCTTCACAAAACATTCCATATACAACAAACCGAGATATCAATAATAGTAACTGGATATCGGCTTCTAACCCAAGCCTACCACCTCTTTCTGCTTCTAACCAAAGCCTACCATCTCACTCAATAAGGGGGGACATGTTGAATTATATGGAATATGCGGGTTTTTCTTATGACCCATCAAACACAAGTGGGTTTTGGTCTTCAGTTGGAACTGGAGGCATGCAGTTAAATTATCTTCAGCAACAAGCTGCTGGGGAGTCAACAAGTGTAGCCACAGAACGTTATCCTGTCTTATCGGACTTCTCAGGTCTTGCATCAGAAGAATTCCAACAATTCAGCTCTACTTCTTCACTTCCAACGGGTTTTCAGTTACATTATCCAACCAACGAGATGACAGAGATGGAAAGAAATAATAATCAACAATTTCTTCAAGTAAGTAGTGAACTGAATTAGATCTGCATGTTACCCGTTCGTTCTGCACTTTTTTCATTTAAATTAGGGAACATGAATTGCATATAATATTTTTGGTGTTTTGTGACAGGACCCGTGAAGTTTAAAGCTTGTTCAAGAAAAGGCGTTCAGGTTTCCTTAGCAAGGGAACTTATTTTATTTGAAGTCATCATGGTATTCTATTTGAAGTCGCCATCGTATACGTTCCAGTTATTCTTTTATTTGATAAACAATTTTATCAAAAACTACCTTTTTATTAGTTATTTTTTATTTACATCAAAAACTATTTTCTTAGTTTTTAAGAAAATAAAACTCATAATGCAGATAGACATCAACTTATTATTTAATTTAACATTATATTTTTTATTTTGATATTTTATTATTTTTAATGATTCAATTTATTTCGATGACCAGATTCCTATTATTGTTGTTATTATTATTCAATAAGATTAAAAAATGCATATTATTAGTGTTGTTATTAATGTTTATCATTAGCGTTATTATTATTAGTGTTGTTATTAATGTTTATGAGTGTTGTTATCAGTACATTATTATTTATTTATCAACGTTATTGATGTTTATCGATGTTATTATAAGTGTTATTATTAATTCTTGTAATGAGTATATTTGTATTATTAGTGTTATTATTAATTCTTTTATAATGATGATAGATTAAATTTTCACTTATGGGTGTTATCATTAGTGTTGTTATCAGTGTTATTATTATTAATAATTACCAATGTTATTATTCGTGTTATTATTAATTCTTTTAATGAGTAGATTTGTATTATTAATTCTTTTATGACGATGATGGATTAAATTTCCATTTCTCAATGTTATTATTAGTGTTATCATAAGGGTTATTACTAATTTTTTTAATGAGTATAATTAATTTTCTCTCATATTCTTGTAGCCATTGTTAAATTTTAATTTTCTCGCATATTACTGTAACCATTGTTAAATTTCAATTTTCTCTTTATTTTGTAGTACACTCTAGTAGAATAGATAGACTAATCCGGAAGTTAGTTTAATGTAGTTCCTCTTTTGGTCTATAATTTCACGGGCCATGAAGAGAGACCTTGTTATTTCTATGCCTATCTCAAGAAGACTACTAACCAAGATATTTATGTTTTTCTATAGAGCCCAAGCTGTTGTGCTATGTAGAATCAAAGGCTTTGAATCCCTTTTGCAATATGTATCTAGATGACTATTTGAGGGTCCTTCTGGCCATTGTTTAGAAAATGTATAAGGGTTTTTTTTTGTTGGAAGTGTTTCATTATTATGGTCATTTGTTGGAAGAATTAATATTTATGTAATACCAATATCCATTTGGTAAGCTTCTGTTTGGAGATATGGGAGGCCTATCTCCATTTATGAACCTAAACATTTGTATCAAATTCCTACACAGTAGTCTTTCCATGATAAATTAAACCCAAAAAAAAATTCAAAAAAAATTCAAATCATTTCATAATAGTTTGGGTCTCCATGCATTCTTTTAAACTAAGAGTGTTTTTATTATTGAGTGACAATGGTTTACCCTGTAAGAAATGACTATCTCAATTAGGCTTTTAAAAATGATACATTCTTCATAAAGAAGTTAAAACTATCGCATACATTCAAGTAGCCTAATGTTACTTACATCACGCGACAAAAAGATTCTTATAAGCTCTGGGATTGTAGACTCATTTATTTACAAGCAAACGGGCTTTAGTAGACAACACTCCCAAGAGCTATTCTGGTTGCATGCCTTCAACCATCGTCGTCCCTGTATAGGATTTGGACAATCGGTTGAAAAGTTTTTGGATGCCTGCGATCGATTGCCGTTATCTCTTCAAGCGATTGGAGCACTTCCTTGTGGTAAAGATTTGGATTATTGGAAAGCGCAATTGCTCAAAGTATCCAAAACACTTCCCAACGATATAATGAGCAGGTTAGAAATTAGCTATGACAGTTTGGATGAAGAGGAGAAACAGATATTCTTCGATATTGCCTGCTTCTTTATAGGAGAACACCGGGATACGGCCATAAGAATATGGGACGGATCCGAGTGGCAAAGTTTGTTGGGTCTTCGTAACCTAGAAAAGAAACTAGTTGTTTAATTATAAAAGATTTTTTTATTTTTACTTGTTTTTGGTTATAAATTTTTATGAAATTTTCAAAACTTGCAAAACATTGCTAGATTTTGAAGAATATGGATATTTGGGGTTTTAGAATAACTGTAATTTCATTTCAACACTTAAAATCACTCAATAAATAACAAAAATTACAAAAGTTCCGAAAAGAATTTCCTTTGTGAAAACTGTATAAGAATGCACTACCACCTGAGAGACCTAATCAGAGATATCGCAAAAAAATAAATTCCGCATCGGCTTTGGCGCTCTGGAGATAAACTTCTCCATACTCTCTCTGACCAATTATATGTACTTAATTTAAAGCTTTAAAAACAGAGATCATGTGTACGTTTCAACCTTTTGAATTCTATGTCATGACAGCTGCAGCTGCTTAAGCTGAAGGCGATAGTGTGGGAAACATATTGAGTGTTACGCACTCACCAGATCTACTATGGCTCTACTGGTATTCCTTTCCGTTTCCCTTCCTACCTTCCTGGATTTCAGTTAAGAATTTATGAGTTTTATATATAAAAGGGGGAAATATTGGAAACGCTGTGGCAAGATGAATCTCAGGTAGGCATGTTTTTTAGTGGATCGAAATGTTTGTTTTGTAATTCCTTCAAAATGTAAAAATGGCTTGCTCTTGAAACTTAATTTTGAAAATGTGAACATTGCAGCCACCTCTGCAGTTGAGGGAATTGGTTATTGATGCTAACCTTCCAAAGGTTCCAAAGTCCATTGCGAAGCTGAAACACCTTGAAAAATTTACACTGGACCACGGAAATCAAAGCATTGATCTTGAAACTTTGCCAATTTCCATATTGCAGGGGTGTTTGTGGGGAAATATATTAACTTGAACTGGTGCTCCAATTTGCAGAGGCTCCCAAAATGAGTTGGTAACTAGACGAACCTCAAAAGAATTAGATTGCATAAGTGCTCCAATTTGAAGATGCTCCCAGACTCAGTTGGGAAGTGGACGAACTTCCAACGTATTAACTTGGCGGGTGCTCCAATTTGCAGATGCTCCCAGATTCAATTGGGACAAAATTAGAAAGTTATAACTACGAAGATTCCTCCAGTTTGGAGATGTACCTAGATTCAAATGGGAACTGGTAGAATCTTGAAAGTATTGTCTTGTAGGTTAGCGATGACCTCAAAGACCTCTAGTTTGGAGAAGTTCCTAGATTCAGTCGGGCACTGGAGTAACCTCCAAAGTATTTACATGGAGGGGTGGAAGAAGAGTGTTGTTGGAAATGAATAACAATCACTGCAATCATATAACTCATAAGTTCACGCCGAAGACATGCCGATATCGTTAACCTTGAAATGTATGGGTTAATTATATGTAACCTCTGGCGCTATGCCTTTTGTTTCATATGTTGTTCAATCAGATGTCGTTGTAACATC
The DNA here is from genome assembly GCA_001517045.1 of Pseudotsuga menziesii. NCBI lineage: Eukaryota > Viridiplantae > Streptophyta > Pinopsida > Pinales > Pinaceae > Pseudotsuga > Pseudotsuga menziesii. The sequence goes on along the minus strand of LPNX011209947.1, from coordinate 4,321 downwards.
TTCTAAAGATTTCTTTCTTTTACTAAGTAATTGGTAAATTGTCTTGTACATCTTCATGATCCAAATGGCGTGTGTAGTTTAACATTAGAGGTAGATTTGGGGAGTTTTTGACTTTCAGGTTGATTTGCTGCCGAAATTTGCTGATTTGGGGAGTTATTGACTTTTAGGCTGATTTTCTGCAGAAATTTGGCTGAATTTAATCTACATAATCTGTAATTTCTGTTGTTTGTTTGGTTACTCTGTAAGTTCTAGCAGTGTTTTCAAAAGTTTTAAAAATTCCTTAAAGATTCATAGCAAAAAACTAGTAAAAACAAAAAAAACAACAAAAGTAAAAAAATCCTCTCTTTAAACAACTCCAATGTTTTATACAGGCGACTTCTGGGTTTATGGGTATGGGTACAGGCCTGAAAGTGCGTGTCAGCTGTGTCCTTCCTTAGAAATCCACTGAGTGGGATCTGGGAAAACTAAAACGCCCAGTTTTCTTGTAGTAGTCTTAGCTTGCTGCAAGCTTGATGACCCAAATGCTAAATATTGTTTTCCTGACATCTCTATATCCATGTCAAATCCGACCTCTGTTGTGGTTGCCAAGTTGAATCCCATTGTCGTCCCTCCCGAGTTATTTCAAACAAATTTTAGAGCTACAGATTCATGGTTCTCTGCGCTCTGCTCAATCCAAAGTCGAACATGTATGTGGAATTGGATGTGGGTGCGTCTTTATAGATAGCTTGAAAGAAATCTGCAGATTTGCTAAAGGAGCTGGTACATCTTTGGAGGTGGATCTAAGATGCAACAGTTGTATTGAAAACTGTCACCACAAAGATGCCAAACTTACCATATATATACATCCATCTAGTTGGCACATGACAGCAGATGGTTGGATTTGGAGAGGCAAAGGCACCATATCGTTGTGTAATGATTGTTGAGGTAGGTCATCGTCCACATTAGATCTCTCTGCACTGGTATTGAGAGTCGGCCAGATTGTTGAGTTCTTTGTTCATTTACATGTTGACGCATGTTTGAGGCCACTGTGAGGAGAAATGCGTGACATCTCTTTCCACAAAATCATATCAGATTCAGGTTTCATCTATTCATTCTCATATGTGATCATAAAAGCACTTCTCAGCTTGGCAAATACAGGCATGGTTTCTACTTTATCGATAACCGGATTCAAACCCAGTTGATACGCTGCCTAGAAGTAACCACGAGCTGAAGGGTTTTGTTGTCATTGAGGCACCCGTTGAATAGGTCTTTATCGTTGAATTTCTGAATCAATGAACAGGTCTAAATCGTTGAGCATATCTTCTTCCATACAAATCCCCGCCACAGGAGGGAGGGGAGGAACATCATCTTCCGCCATAGAAATTCCCCCACATAGGGGCTTCAGTTTCAGTATGTCCCATTCAGCTATGCACAGTATTGAATTTTGATGAACTGTTTTGGCATTCTTTCAAAGGGATTCTCTTCCATATTTGTGGTCACACACATTTGCAAAACCTCACGATTTATAATTATTTGAAAGACATTTAAAAACCATAAATCCTATGGAAGGTATTTGTATTTAAAGGAAATGTAGGCATTATTCTTTTTGCTTTGTTAGATCGAGGTGGGTGTTCTTGTATCAAGTTCTCAAAAAGCGGGAGCTTGAACATTCAAAGTATTTGTATTTGTGGATCACCTCACTGTACTTTGTTTTGAGAGATGGTGTGTGTCCTCGATAAGGATAGGCCTGTGATAGTTCTGGGATATTTTTATAATATTTTATTATATATATTATTTTCAAATTTCACGGTGGAATCTGGATTTTTTTTTATTATTTTGTTATTTCATGAACCATGAACCCGTTGTAGAGTTTTTTTTCCATGGTTTTGTTTTCTATTTAATGTTTTTGTGGTTCTATTAACAACAAAATTTAGTGGGCATTTTAATGATTTTGTTTTCTATTTTTGGTTATGTTCTATTCACAACAATTTAGTGGTATTTTTAATAAATGTTATTATTTATGATTTTGTATTTTATTTTAAATATTTTTTTATTTTATTTTATTTTAGTTCTATTCACAACTAATTTTAATGGGCCTTTTAATAGATTTCATTATTTATTATTGTCAAAATTCCAAAATTTATAAAGACAAAAAAAAAGTCTATATACAAAAAATTCTATATTAGAAAACTCAAGTTGTTATCAACAAAACTTGATGCTACTGAGGAAAGAACCCAGCTCTAATGGCCGGATGATTTAATATAGGTGTCCTTGCTAGGTCTTCCCAATGTCTATGAGCTCTGGAGCATGGTCATACTCTCATATATTCAGTGTTATCTCAAACTGGTTTGATGCCCCTCATAATGGATTCAATTCATTTGTTAAGCTTGGTATCATCCTCCCTATACTAGTTGATATCTTCTTGAACTCTTCTAAAGCCATCTTAAAGGGCTCCATATTACTTGTGTGGAACTATAAAGTAATGTTTGTAGAGGTATATTTTCTTGAGCATTTGAACCCCCTCCACCATAGGAACTAGTATTTGCCGCTTGAGTAGATGTTTCTATGACTAGCACGACCCTCTAATGGTTTTAATTATAATGATGAACCATAATGTGATCAACATTAACTCAGTCGGCTTATCTATAATCTTGTTTGCGCTTTCAATAAGATCATATGTGACATTACTGAAGGCTAGAATAAATTCAAAATCACATATTGTGTAATATTGGCTTACACGTGCTTATCATCTCCATCCATTCATCCTTCATTTCCACCATGCTTTTAGTCACTTCTTTCTTATTATTCTGATTTCGATTCTCTGCTCACACATCCTTCAAAGAATATGCAGGGCACTGACCATTCTTTACTGTCATTTATCTTACTCTCTTTATTACACCTTGAAACCATTTTACTCTCATTTATTAACCCTAAAACCAAAACACGAGCTCATTTTTTGTTTATAATTATGCAATCTAACCATAGTTTCTCGTACTAGTTTCTAGCACTATTTGATTATGCTAAGGGATGCATTTATGAGTGTTGTGGCATTCGATCGTGAGCTAGGATAGTTGCCTAGGTTTTTTCTAGACATTTTATCCTCCCTATTGGTTGAGAGAGAATATCTAAATTGTGTTTGGGTCAAGCCATTGGTCCCACAACATGGGGAGAGACAAGTTAGCAGTGTTTTTACCAATTTTAGCATATGCCAAATTAAGAATCTAACAACACCTCTTATTCAATCTCAATCCATACTCCAAATCAAGACAAATGCAAGACTAAAATGAGGTTTATTTTAGATGGAGTCATCATGCCTTCCACAATGACTGAAGGGCGCTCGCACGAAGTTGGTTCCACTTTTTGGTGCCACTTAGGAAATCAGAAACGCACTTTCAAAGTGCAAATCAAGAACGCATATGCGTTATTGATGGTACGTTCGGAATAACCCGAGCCCAAACACAAGGCTAAGGTTCGTGGAAATGTATATCGCATATGCGTTTTGTAATGTTAAATATTGCATATGCGATATATCGCATATGCGATATATCGCA
>LPNX011209946.1:80176-92224 GCA_001517045.1 Pseudotsuga menziesii | reverse complement strand
AATTGTGATTCATATATGTCCATGTTATAGGTGTTATATAGTATTGAAGAATGCATTAAAAATTGCATTTAGAAGATTGTGTTGTATAAATTTATACATGTAATGACTCCATTAAGGACAACTTTTAATGTTCGGGTACACAGGGTACTCCCAAAAGACAGAACACCTTGAGCATCTGCTTCACACAAATAGATCACAGATCAACACACCGATGTTTGTCACATGGTTAAAACCCTTGAGAGGGGAATAGTCAACGGCCCCAGCCAAATAGCTACTTGGAGCAATTTATTATGCAAAAAAAAGAAAGTTACATGAGCTTCTCATAATTGATCAACTAGCCAAGGACCCTCTATGCTATTTAAATAGAGATCATAGACCAATTGGGTGTTAAGCCACGGATCAATGGTAGGTATGATTTAAGAGAAGTTGAACCGTCGGGTCACTCTATGTCTAGAACATATCATGACTGTCGGATTAGAATATTTACAAATGCATACTAATGCATACTAAAGAAACACACTTTTACCTAATGGATATATTACACAAGTTGATCTTAGCTAACTCCTAAGTGTCTAAATATCCTAACATCCCCCCTTCAGAACAACTTGGGATAGGATTGAAGGATTTACAAAAGTGACACTATTAGGAGAAGGAAGGAGGCATTAGAGCCTATCCCCCCTTAAGGACAAATTCCTGAACTCCTAACATAGACCGAAGTTTAGAAAGCTTCACTTCTGTAAGAGACTTGGTGAATATGTCTGCAACTTGATCATCTGTAGGGCAATAAAGAACATCAATAACACTATCATGTATAAGATTTATGATGAAGTGCATGTGTAGCTCAATGTGTTTGTTGCGCTGATGTAGAACTGGATCTTTGGCAAGCTTGATGGCACTTTGATTGTCACACCAAAGTGGAGTAGGTTGCTGCTGCTTGAATCCAAACTTTGAAAGGATCTGTCGAAGCCATAAATCTTCCTAACTGGCATTAACTGCGGCTCGATATTCTAATTCTGCTGAAGAAAGAGCAAGAGCTTACTGTTTCTTACAAGCCCAAGTGACAGGTCCAGATCCCAGAAAGAAAACATAACCTGTAGTAGACTTTCGATCATCGAGATCGTCGGCCCAATCTGAATCAGTGAAACCAACCAACAAAGGTTTCCTCCTTGTACTGTAATGAATCCCAAATTGAATTGTACCTCGAATATATTGAAGTATTCTTTTTGCTGATTTCCAATGACTTTCAAGAGGAGTTTGCATATAATGGGCAACACGACTAACGACAAACGAAAGGTCAGGACGAGAATGAGTCAAGTATAAAATTATACCAACAAGTTGATGATACAAGGTGGCATATACTTCAAGGGAAGTACAAGTGGCAGAATGTTTGACTCCAGAATGGAAGGGAGAAGGGGTTTGTTTACAATCTTCCATGTGGAAGTGACGAAGAAGGTCACAAGCATACTTAGACTGGGAAATAAAGATTCCTTCTTTGGTTTGCAAGACTTGGAGACCAAGAAAATAATGCAAATGTTCTGATTCTAACATTTCAAAATTTTGCTTAAGACTAGATTTCACATGGGTTATAAGTTTAGGGTCACTACCAGCAAGGATAAGATCATCAACATAAAAAACAAGTATGATGAGATGGTTTCCTAATTTCTTGGTATAGACATTGGGGTCAGAATGGCATCTAAAAAAACCAGTGTCAAGGATAAAGCTACCCATTTTGGCATACCAAGATCTAGGAGCTTTCTTAAGGCCATATAAGGATTTCTTAAGGAGACAAACAAAGCTAGAGTTATTTTGAACATATCCAGGAGGTTGTTCCGTGTAAATTTCCTCATGTAAATCACCATGTAAGAAGACAGACTTGACATCCATTTGATGGACTTCCCAGTTATGTAAGGTTGCAAGGGAAAGAACAAGGCGGATGGAGTTCATTTTTGCTACAGAGGAAAATGTTTCGTTGTAGTCAATCCCTTCAACTTGGAAAAAACCTTTCGTAACTAACCTTGCCTTAAGTCTTTCAACACTTCCATCTGATGCATACTTAGTTCTGTAGACCCATTTACATCTGACAAGTTTTCTTCCTTTTGGAAGAGGAACAAGATCCCAAGTATCATTTGTGATTAAGGAACGATATTCTTCATCCATATTTGTATCTCAATCTGGATTTCCTGAAGCTTCTGCAAAAGTTTCAGGATCATGATTCTTGGAAACTTGAGCCAAAAGAGAAGAGGCTCACTAAAAATGAGAACGTGTTCGATGTTGATCTCTAGGATCACCGACAATATCACCAGCTGCTTCATATGTTGAACAGACCCATCGAGGAAGTATTGGTGCTGGTGCAATTTAAGGAACATGAGCAGAAGGAGGTGGATTTTCATCCTCACTGTCATCATTGAAAACTAGAGTTGGAAACCTGTCAATGAAGTTGGAAGAAGGAGAAGAATGCACAATTGTAGAATCAGGCTTGTAGGCCAAAGATGGCACACCAACCAAGTTAGGCTCGCAGGCGAAGAGATTTTCATCAAATTTAACATATATTCTAATGATTATATCATGTGAATGGGGTTGAAGAAGTCTATAACCTTTTACATCTTCAGAATATCCAACAAATATGCACTTTTCACTTTTAGGCTGCAATGCTTTCCATTTTTCATCTGGAATGTGAGCCCATGCTTCACAACTAAACACACGAAAGTGACTTACATTTAGTTTAATTTTACTCCATGCTTCTTCTGGTGTTATACCTTGTAAAACTTTAGTGGGTGTGCGATTAAATATGTAATTTGCACAATTTATGGCCTCAGCCCAATATTGAAGACTTAGTCCCTTAGATTGGATCATACAATTAACCATTTCTTTTAAAGTGCGGTTCTTCCATTCAGCTACACCATTTTTTTTGGTGTATATGGAAGAGTGTGCTGTTGTTGGATTTCTTGTTCAGTACAGAAAATAAGGAACTTGTTGTTAACATATTCTCCTCCATTGTCAGATGTTAACTTAATAATTTGATAACCATATTGTTTTCCAACAAGGGCCTTGTAGGCCAAGAACATGTTAAATACTTCTCTCTTAATTTTTAGAAAGTAAACCCAAGTGCGTCTGGAGTAGTCATCAATGAAAGTTAAGAAATATTTGAAAACAGAAAATGATGCAGATGGAAGAGGACCACACAAGTCACTATGCACAAGCTCCAAAGGAACCAAGGCATGCCAAGAGGCACGTTTATCAAAACTATCCCGATGATGTTTTCTGAGTACACAAACGAAACAAACACCATCCTCGCAAGATACCATTGGAAGACCAGTCACCATATTGTATTTACATAGATGTTGCAATGAGCGATAATTTAAATGACCAAATTGCTCATGCCAAATTTTGCTCAAGTTATCACTATGAGCAACAAAAATTGAAGGAAAAGGTGATGACCCAAAGTTGTTAAATTTGTACAACCTGGTAATATCATCAACAGTTTTAGTAGCTAGGACATTTTGAGGATTTCAAAAATCCTTGATTACAACTTGGTGAGGTGTAAACGTCATTGTTTTACCTTCACCTGAATGAGTAATTTGATAGACTGATAACAAATTGCAGGAAATTTTTGAAACACACAGTACATCACTGAAATGACCATTTTCTACTGGAACTATTCCAGATCCTACAACACTTAGAAATCTATCATCACTAACAAATATTTGTTTGGTGTTACATTCATGCATAGTAGAAAATATGGCTTGATCCTTAGCTATATGATCAGATGCTCTAGAATCAATAAGCCATTAATTTGAAGTAGAAGAAGAATATGCAATGTAAGAGTAACCAGAAGCACAAAGTGCATGTCCATGAGAGTTAGATTCTGAAGATGAATCTATGCTGATGTGGTGCTTCTTCATTGCTGCTTCCAAGGCTACCATCTTCTTGGAACCCTTAGATTCATCATGATTATCTTTCCCAAAAAAATTGCAATGATGCTCAGTCTTCTTTCCTTTTTGCTTGGATCCTTTGTCATTTTTAAAATAAGGAGCTAACTGAGAGGGTTTGGGACCCTTGTTGTTTGGCTTATTATTGTGAAAATTTTGTTTCTTGGGAGGCTTGGAATTTTCTTTCTGTTGCGACAATAAGGCTTTCCCAAATGTATCTGCATTGTTAATTATTCCAAGATGAATGAGCTTATCTTGCTCTCTAACTAAGGAATCACAAAAGGATTCAAGATTAGGCTCTTGATAGTTAGCTGCAGTCAAGGATTCTTTCATGGAGTAGAATGTATATACAAAAACAGAATATGCAGGTCCAAGATTGGAAAGAATATGATAAATACATTGTTTGTCTTCTTTCTTGATCTTGCATTCTACACATAAGAGTCTAAGAGTTTTATACTTAGATAAATAGTCTTGAATGCATGAAAAATCATTTGGATTCAAGAAAAACAACTCATTCTGAAGTTGATGACCCCGAATTTGATTGTGTTTACCAAACATAAATTCCAAATTTTCCCAAGCTTTATCAAGTTCATCAATTCCAGATATGTGGAATCATAAATCAGTAGAGATTGACATCCTAATCAATCCACGAGCTTCATCACATCTATTTTCCCATTTAATTTTCTTATCATCATTAGTGGGTTCTATTTCTTTCACTGAGCTTATCCTGAAAAGTCCGCTACTTCGTAGAACATCCTCCATATGAGATTTCCATGAGAAAAAGTTAGAACTTGTAAGTATAATATCAAAAGGGGTGGGCATACTATAAAATAATGGCTAAAAAATAGAAACTAATTATCTGGTTGCAAAGAGCTCGAAAAAATATGCGGTTTTTCAAAAGAACGCCACTGAAAAATGATTCGGGATGATGAATTTATGCTTTATCAAAGAAAATGTTGAAGATGTCCCCAATAGTGATGTGGCAGATATTAACTTGACCAACTAAAAAAAATAATCCCTTCCCAAGATCAACCTTTGACAATCAGTTTACAATAAAGTTGCTTTGAAATGAATCACTTTTGTAGAATAAGTGAGGTTCACTTTTACAATAATGTTACTTTTAAATAGTGCGGCAATAAATTAAAAGACTTAAGTGACTCACTTTTTATTTTATTTTATTTATGTGAGATGCACTTTTACAATAAAGTAACTTGAAAATAGAAATTGCATGCACTAAAAAGTAGCTTAATAAAACTTGAACTCAAGACCTATTAAGGAAGAAAGCACTTTTGGACCAAGTGAGTTAAGTTTAAAAGGTATGTAAAAGAATGGAAAGAGAAAGGGGGATTTTTTTTTTTACTCTTCTCTCTCGTTCTTCATGCTTTCCTTTTTTCTCTGCAAATCACAAAAAAAAACAAAAAAAACAATTTCCACACAATGGGGTTAGATCTTGGTTAGCTTACCCGAAAAGTGTACGTTTTCAAGTTTTCTCATTGTTTCTAATTTGCCGTGATCGCACAAGGTGCACGCCAAAGAGAATACATAGCCAAGAAGACAAGAAAAAAACTTTCCCTTACTTTTTTTGATTTGCCGCGATCGCGCAAGGTGCACAACAAAGACCATACATAGTCAGAGAAGGCAACAGTCCGAGTCTAAAACAAAAAAAGTCAAAACTGATAAGATATGAGAGATTTAAAAAATAACATTCTACCCTCAAATTTGCCAAAATGGGTGTTTCTAGAACAAACGAAAACAATTTTTGATGAAACGGAAACTATTTCCCAATGGAAACGATGCTCCAAAAGCAATGGAACAAATCCCATAAGCCAAAAAAGCACATAAAATCTATAACAAGAAACACTTTCAAAGTTTCAGCAACTCCCGTTCCAGATCTAGATCAAAACCGAAAGTGGCTCCTCTTAAAAGCTCTAATACCATGTTCGGGTACACATGGTACTCCCAAAAGATTAGCTACAAGATTTATCCTCAAAAGGGGGAAGGGTTTTGGTAACGACTTACCTTTATACAAACTATGCTATATATATATATATATATATATATATATATATATATATATACAGGTACAAATACATATAGCATATATGTATAGAGTATCCTTGATAAAATATTTATGAACGAAAATGCTAATAAAATTTTCTGAAACAACAAATGGGGAAGCCATGATTCCTAATTAGAGATCTATTCTCGAGGAAGTTACTAGTTTATATATATATATATATAAACATCAACAAGTTTGCATATTTATGAGAAATGGAGCATATCTCCAAAATTGCTTGAAGTAACCAAAAGGAAACTTGTAAGCATGATTTTGCCACTTGTCACATTGGATTTTTATTCCAAACAAGGTTAGTATTAAAGAAAATTTAGTTCCAGGACAAGCTCCTAGAAATCATCCGCCACGGATTTCATGGGATTTTGCTGCAAGAAAGAAAGGGGGAAAGCCGTTAGAGAGAATATCTTACCTATTTACCAGGGCGTAAATTTTGGGGAAAATGGATTTTTAAGGAGGGGAGTTCATGGAGAAGGGGGGTGCAGAAGTTTCTTTCAATAGAAATATCCAGTCCATTGAAAATGGACCGAGGCTCACTGGAGGTCGGAATAGGGAGAAAGCAGTCGGGCAGAGGGCACACGCAGCACAGGGAAAGAAAAGAGAAGAAAAACTATTTCTTCTTGTCGTACATGAGGAGTATGCCAGTGGGAAGACGAATCTGAGTCCACTCAGATCGTGGTACGTACATCTCAAGTACCCAATTAATGATGTGCCCATTCTAGTTCAATACTTGGATTCTTTTTCAGTAGATATTTACTTATTATGTGGACTGTCGTATAATTTTCATTGTCCACTTAGAACTACTTTTTTTATGCAATTGTTGGTTATGTAATGGGTACCATCGAAAAAAGAAACTAGATCCAGAGAATAGATGTTGTTGCCCTCTGATCATCCTCAAGTAAACTTTCTCTGTGACTTCTGTGGTGGGTAAAAACCCTTAGGTCTGCAATTCCAGATTTGCATAGCATTTTCTCTGTGTGGTGATCTCCAAACCCGGTTTTGCATATCATTTTCTCTGTGTGGTGGTCTGAAATCCTATTTTTGCATATCGTTTTCTCTGTGTGGTGGTCTGCAATCCCAGTTTTGCATTTCGTTTTCTCTATGTGGTGGTCTGCAATCCCAGTTTTGCATATCGTTTTCCCTCTGTGGTGGTCTGCAATTCCAGTTTTGCATATCGTTTTCCAAGTGTGGTGGTCTACGATTCCAGATTTGCATATCATGTTTCTCTGTGTGGTAGACTGTGTTTTCCAGTTTTCTTATCGTGTTTCTCTTTGGGGTGTTCTACGATTTTCAGATTGCATATCGTGTTCTCTATGTGGTGTGTAAAACCCTTAAGTCTGTGATCCAAGATTGAGTATTTCTCTAGGTGATGTTTCATGCCATGGGTTTGACCCAACGTGGATTGGATCAAATGTCCTCATTTTTATTCCCGATCAAGTAAGCATCCACTCCCGCAAATTTTTACCATGACTTTTTTCTTTCCATGGGGAAGTTTATCCTTGGACCCCAACAGAAAAGCGATATCAGTAGAACACATTTTGGATGCCACTAATTCTCTAAAAAACAGTTCTATATAAGAACATGTATATAAGTTGCATGATAATAAGAACCTTAATATTATGGAGAGCCTGGCCAGAGTGGCCTTCATTGCATTAAAGTCATAAATGACTCCTCTACCAGCCTGAGACTTCATGAATGGAAAATCATAAAAAAATCAGAAACCTTGACTTCCTGCTCAGCCCAAAAGTCTACATCGTATTATTTTCCTTGAATATGTGTGATTGGAGTAGGAGATCCCCAGGAGTTTGGATTGTGATTTTACTTTTCAACGTGAGGAGCCAATTGCCGTGTTTCACTAACATTTTGGGAGTGCTTTCATTTAAGTATCGTACTTTAATTTCATGTCTAAAAGAAGATGAAAGTCTAGATTTCAAATAGTTATTGGTTTGTCGAGAACATGGAGTTTTGGGTTCCTTGTTAGTTGTAACCTTTTCATCATTTGAGTAAAGGAGGGTGGGATATGCCTAGATTTTTATTGGGAGACAAGAACCTGTTATAACGTTCACCGGGTAGTGGTTAGAATCTATGAGAAGAACATGAGGAAATTACGGCAACAATGATGTTGGGGAATGTATTTTTGTCAAAGGAATATTACATGATACAACAGTTTGGTGGACGTAAACCTAAGAACGGGGTGAACCACATACATCTATGTCTTCTTATGCATCTTCTTCATCGTTTTGTGCGATTGTGTTTTATGTATCTTTTTTTTCATTGTGACATAGTATCTTATGGATTTTTCTTTATTTGCGATATCAATATTTACATTGGTATCGAATGACATTGGCTGCCATCAAGTATTAATATGAGTTAAGCATTGTTGAAGTATAAAGATGATTGATTATGCACAAATTATCAGAAGGGGGTTTTATTTTAATGGTTTTGTGAATTTACTTATCGTACATGCTATCCATAAATTCGAACAACTTCTGCCTTAAGTATACATTTTCTTTCTTTGTATGAATTGAAGTTTTGATGGAAAATTCCTTGAAAGTTAAGAGTCTTCTCAATTTACTTGCTAAGTGGTGATGGTGCACTCCCTTTCACTTACGATCATGGTAAGTGCATCTCAAGCACCCAATTAATGATGTGCCCATTCTAGTTCGATACTTGGATTATTTTTCAGTAGATATTTACCTGTTATGTTGACTGCAGTATAATTTTCATTGTCTTCTTAGAACTACTTTTTTTATGCAATTGCTGGTTATGTACTGGGTACCATTGAAAACAAAAACTAGATCCAGAGAATAGACAGTTTTGCTCTGCAATCATCCTCGAGTAATTTTTTTCTGCAACTTGTGTGGTGGGTAAAAACCCTTAGGTCTGTAATTCCAGATTTGCGTAGCGTTTTCTCTGTGTGGTGGTTTGTAATCCCAGTTTTGCATATCATTTTCTCTATGTTATGGTCTAAAATCCCAGTTTTGCATATCATTTTCTCTGTGTGTTGGTATACAATCCTAGTTTTTCATATCGTTTTCTCTGTGTGGTGGTTTGCAATCCCAGTTTTGCATATCATTTTCCCTGTGTGGTGGTCTGCAATTCCAATTTTGCATATCGTTTTCCAAGTGTGGTGGTATACGATTCTAGATTTCCATATCGTGTTTCTCTATGTGGTAGACTGCATTTTCCAATTTGCTTACCATGTTTCTCTGTGGGGTGGTCTACGATTTTCAGATTGCATATCGTGTTCTCTATGTGGTGTGTAAAACCCTTAAGTCTACGATCCAAGATTGAGTGTTTCTCTGGGTGATTTTTCATTCCCTGGGTTTGACCCAATGTGGATTGGATCATACATCCTTATTTTGATTCTCGATCAAGTAAGCATCCACTACCGCAAATTTTTACCATGACTCTTGTTTGTCCATGGGGAAGCTTATCCTTGGACCCCAACAGAAAAGCGATATCAACAAAAGACATTATGGATGCCACTAATTCTCTAAAAAGCAATTCTATATAATAACATTTATATAAGTTGCATGATAATAAGAACCTTAGTATTATGTAGAGCCTAACCAGAGTGGCCTTCATTGCATTAAAGTCATAAATGACTCCTCTACTAGCCTGAGACTTTATGAATGGAAAATCGTAAAAAACTCAGAAACCTTGACTTCCTACTCAGCCCAAAGTCTACGTCTTATTATTTTCCTTGAATATGTGTGATTGGAATAGGATATCCCCAGGAGTTTGGATTGTGATTTTATTGTTCAACATGAGGATCCAATTTTCGTGTTTCACTAACATTTTGGGAGTGCTTTCATTTAAGTACAATACTTCAATTTCATTTCTAGAAGAAGATGAAATCCTAGCTTTCAAGTAGTTATTGGTTTGTCAAGAGCATGGAGTTTTGGGTTCCTTGTTAGTTTTAACCTTTTCCATCATTTGAGTAAAGGAGGGTGGGATATGCCTAGATTTTTATTGGGAGACAAGAACCTGTCATAATGTTCGTTGATAGTGGTTAGAATCTATGAGAAGAACAAGAGAAAATTACGACAGCCATGATGTTGCAGAATGTATTTTTGTCAAATGAATATTACATGATACAACGGTTTGGTGGACGTAACCCCAAGAAAGGGGTGAACCACATACATCTGTGTATTCTTATGCATATTCTTCATCGTTTTGTGAGATTGTGTTTTATGCATCTTTTCCTTCATTGTGACATAGTATCTTATGGATTTTTCTTTATTTGTGATATCAAGATTTACATTGGTATCGAATGACACCAGATGCCATCAAGTATTAATATGAGTTAATCATTTTTGAAGTATAAATATGATTGATTATGCACAAATCCTTAGAAGAGGGTTTGATATTAATTGTTTTGTGAATTTACTTATTGTACATGTTATCCGTAAATGGGTACAACTTCTGCATTAAGTATACAGTTTCTTTCTTTGTATGACTTGAATTTTTGATGGAAAATGCCTTGAAAGTTAAGAGTCTTCTCAATTTGATTGCTAAGTGGTGATGGTGCACTCCCATTCACTTATTTCCTTTCCAAAGATAAGCAAGATTAAGATAAGGTAAATCCTCTTAATAATTTGTATTGAGCTTTGAACATGATGAAAAGATGAAGGTCTTGTTTAAGAATAAGTGCTGACGATTAAAAATAATTGACAAGGAAAGCCATTAAGGAGATGAGTTAACATGGAGGCAACCATGGTAATATTAAACATGTAATCAATTTTTTCGGATGTAAATTTTTGAGATTCGCATAGGTGTGTTATAACCTATAATCGAACTAAGATACCATTATCAACAAAATCAGTATGTCATGGCTTAAGTATTTGTAAAAAATATGCTATGAATAACAGATGAAGTATAAGTTTTATGTTTCATTATTTAGAGATAAATAGTAGTCGTTAAGTAGATAACCTTTGCTTAAGGGGACAGAAATCCTTCACCAAATGATGATAGATTTATTATGATCTCAAATCTCTTGAACACTTGACGTATTTTATCTCATGCATTCTTGTAATGTGCTATCTTAGGTGGTGATGATGTATTGATCTTGTGTATTCTTGATGTGTTTTATCATGAGAATCCTCGATGTACTTGAATTATATTATGATGATATTGGTGTGAATTATTGATTGCTTCCACATGAGTGTTATCAAATCCAAGGATTTTGGTTTGATATTTATAAATGTGGGACAAAGGTTAGTATCAATTCTTAAAGTCTCTTCATATATGTTAATGACAAAAACATGGATCCTAGGAATATTTGTAAATGCTAACCTTATTATTTTGTCTTAGATTGTTCGGGAATAGTAAGTTTCCCCTAATGACTAACACCCTTCGGATGATGGCATTTTTTTTATGATCGAAATCTAACACTTAGAAGCCCTTAAGGGTAAATTATATTGAAGGTATGGGTTCACCTTTGATGGGGAAAAAGAAATATTTTTAAGGAGAAACAATATCTTGGTTATTAGGGTTTCTTACAGGAAGAGATTAATACACTTGATCTTCAAAAATCACAACTTCTAAACAAATTAGTTGATTTCTTAAAAACCAAGACATTTTAAAAAACTCATTTCTTTAATAAATGGAATAAACAATGTATGCACTTTCTATACATTACACACTCAATTGGTAAGAGTTAGAGTTTAGTGTCCCTTCTTTTTAAAAATCATGTATTTTAAGAAATTACTTTATTTCTTTAAAAACAAGTCTTCATAAAAAATACCACATGTTTATTCATTCAAATCAACAAAGTATGCACCTTATACATGATCACACAATTTTAGAAGCTATTCATGCAATTTTCAAAAGGAATATCTTTTTACCCCTCGTTTTTATAAATAGTGTTCTTAAAAAATTCTTTGCTTCTTCAAAAAGAGACTTAAAAAACACAATTTGTATAATAATTGGAATCAATAAACTATGTAAATTATTCATAATCGACTAGTTTTATAGATTCCACACACAATTTGTATGAGGAATAGATTAGTACCCCTTGTTTCTAAAAATCATGACTTAAGATTT
>LPNX011209946.1:67714-75710 GCA_001517045.1 Pseudotsuga menziesii | reverse complement strand
TCAGTATTTAGGAAATTACTTCGCCTAACATATAAGGTTCTGTTGGTGGGGCCTTGGCCTTGAGCTCCTCACCAAAGAATAAGTACAATGGTCATTCAAAAATTACAAAATATTTAAGGGCATAGAAGGGGGATATTACATCCACCCTCCCTTGAAAATAACACCATCCTCGGTGTTCCAGTTTTCCAACCAATTTGTTTCTTCCATCTTGTCATTTTTCTTGTTTTTGTTCTTCTCATCTTTATCTCTGTTGATATTTCTGGGTCCTAATCAGTTTTCCATCATTCAAGACCTGCAGTTTTCCTACACCAGGTTTAGGTCTAGCCCAATTTTACTCAGTAATTCGTGTCCAAAAATTATAATTTAAACAAAAGCCATAGATCCTTTTGCATTGTAACAATTTGCAATTTTCTAATTTTCATCAGTGTCATAATACCCAATCATTTTCATAATGCAATTTATTCAAAAACATAATTATTACCCTTTGGGTGTTGGTTTTATCTCCAACCTTTGGATAGTTATGTCATCCTCAACCTGAGGAAATCATCTCTTCACATTAAGCATGTGACAGCCTAATTACTTGGAAATTTGTTAACATGTTTTACGTTTGTTATGTTTTCCTAACTCCCTTGAGTTCCTTTTCCATTCTCGTGTGGACTTACAACATTTTGTGAGGTTACTCTCCTTTTAACTACTAGTTAAAAATTTTCTCCTTAGTGACATCAAACAACGTCCTATCTTCAAGATGTCCAGTTTTGCATAGGTCGTATTCTTGCCACACTATATGCCTAACACCAATGTGCTCACATGGAAATTGCTTTCCTACCACCATTGTGCTCCTACAACATATATGCCTATTTACCTTAGCTGTATTGTTGTCCAAGTTCATAAGCATTCTAGTTTTTTTTTGTTTTTTGAAGAAATACTGTAAGGAATGTTGTTTTTTTTCATGAAAATGTATAAGGAGATCAACCATGCCAATGAAAATGTAAAGATAGCTCAACAGTATTTATGTGCATAACCCAATTTCTTGCACACTAATGATTATATGTAAAGGGTACATTATAATAGTGCTATATTGTACTAACTTGAATTCTCTTCCTAACAATTCTGAAATTCAAATCCTACCTTTTACTTAACATATATTTTTGTATGCTGAAGGCATTCAACATTCACATGTTAATTCAGCAACTTCTGATAAGGAAGTTAACATTTACTGTCTGAGAATTTATGTTACACATAGATTCAGAAAACAAATAACATTCACTTCTTTCATCATTCACTTATTAGGTGTAACGACTAACCATTTTTATTAGTTCACGAACACAACTCTTCTTTACATGCATTTAGGACCCAAGGTCGTATGATAGTTATGTGCATACATATCGGTAAAAGAGTTTTGTCAAAAACTAATGGACCCAAATCTTGAGTACCATCACCTCCTCCTACTTTTGATTCTCAATGCTCAATCAATAAATTTGTTTTGGCTATTCCAAAGAAATGCTCTCCCATTTCTGGTTGGGAATAGGTAAGGGATGTAGTAAACTAGCTGGGTGGATGTGCTCTATTTTGTTTTGTTGGCACAAGCTGCACTCCCTCACATGTTGTATCACATCTTTCTTGAGGCCCTTCCATGAGAACCTTTCTCTAATCTATCTGTAGGTCTTGAGAAACCCCTGATTCCCTGCTAATGGTGAATCGTACGATGCCTATAAGATTTTCTTCTTGAGCGGAGGCTCTGGAACCAAGAAGATTATGTTTTTGTAGTATATGATATCATCAATGACCTTGTACCTATCATCCTGAATCTATCCATCCAATAGCTTGCAAGAAAAATTAACTTTGGAGTACTCAACCAAAAGATGAGACCTCCAATCTGATCAGATGCTCATAAGGGATAAAGTAACTGGTCATCTAGAAAGTGCATCGACCACTACATTGCTCTTCCCCTTTATGTACTCAATCTCAAAGTCATAAGCATGAATTTTACTTAACCATTTCTGTTGTCTCTTGTTTAGTTCTTTCTACTCTAGGAAGTATTTCAGGCTATTGTGATCTATCTTAACCTTGAACCTGGCACCTACTATGTACTGCCTGAACTTGGTTAGCACATGGAGGATACCTAACATCTCTTTGTCATATATCGAATAGTGGTGCTCATAATCTTTGAGCTTCCTTCTCTCAAATGTAATGGGGTGGTTGTTCTACATCAAAACTGCCCCAATTCCCTCTCCTGAAGCATCACATTCTAACACAAAGGATTGAGAAAAGTCTGGTAAAGCTAATACTAGGCATGAACTCATTATCTCCTTCATTTTCTTGAATGTTTGTTGTGCTACCTCCAACCAACTAAATGCTCCCTTCTTGGTATAATATGTGAGGGGTGCGGTCATCTATGAGAATCCACTCACATAACTCCTATAGTAGGTGCAAAGGCCCAAAAAGCCCCTTAGTTCTGTCACATTTTTAGGTGTATGCCAATCCAAAATTGCTCGAATATTCTCTAAGTGCACCTAGACCTCGTTGGCCCCTATCACATGTACTAAGTACAACATCTTCTGCATGCCGAACTCAAACTTGGACATTTTGGCATATAGTGATTGCTCCTGTAGAATACCAGGTACTTCATCAATATGTCTCAAATGTTCTTCCCAAGTCCGACTGTATATCAATATGTCATCAAAGAATACCAGAATATATTTATGCAACTGTTTCCTAAAGATATGGTTGATGCATTATTTGCAAGTATCTGGTGCATTAGTGAGCCCAAATGGCATCACTAGAAACTCATAATGTCCATAGTGGGAATGAAAAGAGGTCTTTGGAACATCCCGTTCCCTGACCCAAATCTGATGGTACCCTGAGCGGAGATCAATTTTGGAAAAGTACTTTTCCCCCTGTAGTTCATCCATTAACTCACCAATCCTAGGGATGGGATACCTGGTCTTTATGGTCTTCTTATTGAGTGCCCTGTAATCAATGCACATGCATAAGGTTCCATACTTTTTCTTCACTAGCACTACTGAAGATGCAAAGGGACTGGAGCTAGGTTTGATGTATCCCATCTTGAGTAGTTCCTTGATTGTACTCTCAATCTCATCTTTATACCTCTTGGGATGTCTATAAGGAAGATAACTACTTGGGTCCCCTCCTCTATCTCAATAATGTGCTCAAATCCCCTATCTGGAGGTCGACCTACTGGAAGGTCTTCGAATACTACCTTGTAATTCTGTAGTAAGGCCTCTATATCTGTTGGATGTTGTGTGGCCTCATATGGGGGTTTCCTAAAGGTAACCATACACTCTACAACCCACTAAATATCTCCCTATGGGAGTACTGCCTCCATCTTATGTGATGTCACTGCTTTGGGAGGATAGATATTCATCCCTCTCAATACCACCTTCTATCCTTCTACTCCTATAAACTCCATCTCCATGGTCTGGTAATTTGTGGAATAATTCCCTATGGAATACAGCCATTGAACTCCTAGTACCACATTCATGTCAGGTACATCTACCACATAAAATGTCTCTATCACTATATAATTCCCAAGCGTTACCTTTAATTTAGGAATCTTTTAACTACACTCCATGGTGTGACCTGCTACTGCTACTAAAAACCCATCAAAGCTCTCAGTATAAATGCCTCTCGTTTTCACCCATGCAGCATCAATAAAGTTGTGGGATTCCCCACCATCTATCAATACTCCCACTCTATGGCCATGTACAGTACCTCTGATTCAAAGAGTGTGGAATCTAGGAACCCTTATCATGGTAGAAATGGTACCTCTTGAGGCATATCCCTCGGCAACTCTCTTTGTTGTCTCTCCCTGCTCATGATCCTGGTAATCCTCATCCTCCTCATTGTCAAAATAAGCCTCTATGTAGTAGGCCTTTCCTTTTCCTAAACATCTATGACCTGGTATCCACGGTTCTTGGCAAGTGAAACATAACTTTTTTCTTCTAAGGTCCTTTTGGGTATCATTGTCCATCCAGTATTTCTTGGACCATGGTTTCCTTTCTTTAACTTTAATAGGAATAGTGGTCCTGGGAGGAAACCTATTTTTGGGCACTACATCCTACAAGTCTCTATTCTGTCTGATGGCATCTACTAGGGTGGTGGGCCTATAAGACTTGACCCATCACTGTAAGGGTTCAATGAGAGCCTCAGTGAACAACATAATCAACCTGCTCTCTAATATATCTATGACCATGAATGCTATCCTCTAAAACTCATAAATAAAATCTCTACACTCCTTGTCTGCTTGAGCTGTGCCAGCTCCCTAAAGTGTACCTCTATATCCTTCCGATCAAAAGCTCAATGAGCCTCTGTGTAAAATCTGTGTATGAGATGATGGTGTTGTGACCCAGTGTCACTAACCCGTGGTACCACCACCCATGTGCTTCTCCATCCAAATGTAAAGTACCCAATTTAGTGGCATCTGTATCAATCATGGGGTTGAGCTGGAAGTATTTATCCAACTTCTGCACCCAATTCTTAGCTGGGCCACCTCGGGTGCCCTCAAAGGTAGGGATAGTCAGTTTCCCTATGGTGCACTGTAACTCATAGTTTTAGGTGAATGGCCTATTATAAGCTTTGGGTTTGTTCTTACTTTTAAAGTTGCAGAAGTCAGTGAAGGTCATGCCTGAATGTAAGTCCTCTCCTAAAGCCCTATATTCTCTCAAATTGGCATTCATGGGTTCTTTTGGTTTTGCTTGTGTTAGAGGCACTGCAGCTAGACTATCTAATAATTGAGGCATGGTAGGTCGGAAAGGATTGTATATATGGGGATGGATCTACATGTTGGTATGTAAGTGATCCCTACTACTTCTGGTGGATACCCTATCACTATTGGGAAATAAGGGACTGTGTGGGGTGGGCCCATTCTTCTCAGTCATTTTCCTTAAGGTGCTCATCATTTCTTTTTGCCCAGTGGTGAGTTCTTTTATGGCTGATATGATACTAGTGAAATCTATTTTATCATCATCGACCATTGTTTCTTTGCCTTTTTCAAACTAATACTCTCTGTTGCCCAAATCGATGTCCTCTAACTCCTCTTCTCTGTCTTTATACCTCTGTCTCCTATGAGTAATGTTGTATGGGTCTCTTGGATTCATTTATAATTTTTGCATGCCCACAACTGGAAAGGAGAATAGCTCTAATACCACTGTAATATCCCAAACTGATATTTTCCTGTTTATGTGTATATTATAGCTGGCTAATAGACTTACTCCTTAATCAAATAAGAAAGAAAACCCCAAAATTTGCATGCATGTAGTTGCATGCAAATATGTTCCCTAGAAAAATACTGAGATGTTATACAATAGGAGAAATCAATGCATGTACATACCACTATATAGATTGGTTGATGGTTAAGAGACTGGTCCCTGCATGTAAGGATTCTATCGGAGGAATAAGGAGATACACCAAATCGTCTTCCACAGGTGAATGCGCCCTCCTCTCAAACTGTATAAGCTCTGAAATAATAATAAGCTACTGTTGGAAGCCTGGATGGTGTGTACTAGGGTTATAATACCCTTCTGATGATGATGGAAGTAGAATGTCGAAGTTCTAAACCCTGTAGGTAGGAAAAGGAATTTCTTTGTCTCTAATCACGGTGACACGGTGTGACGGTGAAACCCTCTGGCTGGATGAATAATCAACCTCCCGAAAAAACTGCTGAATGTAACATGATGATGAACTAGTGCTAAACCTGGATGATCCAACATGATGATTAACTAGGGCAGATAGATTTCGCTGCTGAAATACACCAGTTAGTTGAGCATGCGCTCAACCCCAACTTAGCTCGCCGAGCTCTCCAATTCGACTCCACAAATCAATTATCACATAAGTGACTTCTCCATTCACTTTATCTTTATTTTATAACTTTCAACTGTGAAAACCCTAACTTTTGACCTAATTAGGTCACTGTATCTTCTAATTTGTAGTTGAATTGCAAACATGTGCATGGAGACTTAATCGGTGCATGCATCATTAAATAATGGCTGTATGTCATGCATGCAAGTGGCCTTTGGCTCTAGTGGCCCTCTTCGACCCAATGGTGATATAATATTGATGCCCTAGATATTATATATATGGCATCAGTCTTCGGTTGATTCCTTGACTGTTAGTAACCGCTTGAACCTATAGAAATCACATAGGTTAGCAGGTTGTTCCTCAAATTCCTAAGAAGAAGAGGAGATTACAGAATATAATAGTAGTAGGGATCGGGTTTGCGAGCTAAGACTTCGTTACTGCCTAGTAGATCAATTGCTCGAGATACTTCGTGACTGTGAGGTAAGAGAATCAACTTTATGCTACGGAGAGACTTTAAGTGACTCACCCATTTTTGAAAAATACTCTCCTAGATTTATGCCCCTCTAAAGGAAACTATTTTGCATTTCTAGTTGGATATTCCGCAATTTATAGCTAGTTTCCACATAAATTGGAAAAAAAAATGAATATCTCTGTAAAATGTAATAAAATTTAGTTAAACCTTTATATATTTATAAATGTATTGTATATGCTTTATAGATTTGGAAAATGTATATAATGGTAGATATAATCTGAAAATGGGTTATATTTGTTCGAATAATTGGAATTTGCATGTAAAGAATATCTTTAGGAGAATCCACTATAACTATCTTTATAGAATTGGAAAGCATGATCACATATAGGAGGTATGGAGTAAAGTCTTATATAACTGAATATTTGCGACTTATATATTTTTATATTGGAAAATTGTAATTTCTAAATATTTTTATCAATTTAAATATACATACATACATACATACATACATACATACATACATACATACATTAAAGACTGCATTTTATATTATATTTAGGAGAATACATTTTTGTACTTTTTATGTTTAATATATATATATATATATATATATATATATATATTTGGTTTGATAAGCAACAAATGATTATACATTTTGGTTGATTATGCATTTTGGATGAGTGTATTTTATAGGTTTTATAGATATGTAGATTTGGATGAAGGAATTTATATAGATATATAGATATGAAGGAAGCAATTTATATATGTGTAGTAGTAAGTGAAAGAGTGAAGGTTTATATGGTTTATAAAGTTTATGTGGTTTATATTTGTATTGGAAGATTGTTTTATATATATTGAAGGATTTATTTTATATGTTTTATAGACATTGAAGGAATTGAATCATATATGTACATGTTATAGGTCCTAGGGCTGATGCACAATCATGGACTCCTTTAAAGAAAATTTAGATGCCACATAATACTAGAATTAAATGGAAAACTCTCAATTTAGGTGACAATGAGGGGTACTTCCATAAATTATTTGAAGATGAAGTAAAAAGAGAAAAGATAGGAAATTGAATCAGCTTCCATAATATATAGCATTTATGCAGAGGAAATGTGTGTAAATGATTATAAAATTAGTTTCCATGAAAGTTGGTTTTCAAATTTTCAGCACATCTTAACATATATGTTTGTGTGGGTGCAACAATATATAAGGTAAATGATGTCCATTTGGGATAAAATCTTGCAAACATATAAAGGACATATGGGCCTAGTGCAACACTCTTTATTCGGAATTTTTCATGAATTGTTTTTTTTATCATTAATTATTGAAGTCAGAAAAGCTTGAAATTAAAACCTTATTTGTGGGTGCAACACTTTAGGGGCAAAAATTAAAGAAATCCTTGATTTATAAATATAAGATCATAGAGCTTGATCTTATCTAGAGCACCATATAGTTTTTTTGGGAAATGGTGATGGAAATTAAAAGTTATATAACAAACAATCGATGTATGTATTTTCAAAAACTGACATGTGTCATTTAGAAAAATAATTATAAATAAATAAAACTTAGTTTTGAAGGAAACAAATTACATATTCAGAATTGTAAGATCGTACTCTACAATATCCTAGATTTTCATAAAAAAATATTATGTATGTCATATCAAAACACGCCATCTAAACTGAGCATATTGATAGAGTTCTA